>JABUQX010126374.1:0-20000 GCA_015478945.1 Trachelipus rathkii | reverse complement strand
GGAATTTTTTTTTTAACACTTTATAACTTTTTTAAAAATTGTTGTACAGATTTTTTTATTCATGCCTTTTTTATAGATCTATTTATTCCCTTTAAAATTCTTTTTGAATTTTGATTCTGCATTAAGTAGAACCAAAGTTATCAGTCTTTGAAAGAAGTGAGTATCGCGGAACCCCCCAAAATTGGGGGGGGCTGTTTTGCAGCCCCTACTCAAAATTGGAACCTAATATTTTAGGGGAGTGAGTTTTGTGCCAAAATGAGTTTGTATACCAAATTTCATTAAAATCGGAGGGGGTCGGGTGCAACTTTGCAAAAATTTTGCATGTTGTCAGAGAATGCACCATATATATATATGTAATATATTATATAATATATTATATATATTTATATAAATTATACTATATGATATATATATATATATATATATAATATATATAGTATATATTTATATTAATATAAAATAAATATATATATTATTTAGTACTATAATAAATAATATAAATTAGCCTAAAAATATTTATATAATGTATATATATAATATAAGAGTATAAGATATATATATTGTTTGAAATCATTATAAATATTATATATATATATATATATATATATATATATAATATATATATATTATATATATATATATATATATATATAATTTATAATATATATTATATATATATTATATATATATATAATATATATTATATATATATATTATAATATATATATATAATATAGTAATATAATATATATATATATATGGCTTTAGTTTTGATCATATTGGTATTTATTATTTAATAATTAGTTTTACATTTTTACACTGCACTAATAAATCAAAAGTTGAAAATAAATTCATGTGCTATTTATTTATTCATATTTATAAATTTTCTGTTATCAAAAAATTATTTTATTAGTTCTTAACATTAATTTGAAATAAGTTATAATCATTTATTTTAAATTGAATTAGCATTTTTTTTTAATTAAGACCATTGTAGAATTTGTTTTTAGATTTGTATGATGATGTAATTTATTATATTGAGGTTTGTATGTAGAATTTCATACAAATACTAGTTTATTCTGATGATTTCTAGTCACTGTATGTGCACTAGTTAAACTGTGTGTAACACCTCTTGTTTAATCAAGTATTTATATTATATATATATATAATATATATTATATATATATATATAATATATATATATACTATATATAATATATAATAATATATATATATATAGATATAATAGTATAATAATATTATATATATATATATATATCTATATATATATATTATATATATATATATATATATATATATATATATATATATATATAATATGATAATATATATTATATATATATATATATAAGTATAGTATATAATATATATATATATATAGTATTTATATATTTATTATATAACTATATATATATAATAGAAATGTACCATCCAAAGTCCTAATTGGGATCAGTTAATTTTTACCTACTCAGACTTTTCTAAATTTGCAGGTGAAACTGGTTAAAATTTTCATATTTGCCTTTTTTTGTTAGATTTTTTTTTTTCTAATTACTTACTTGAGATATTACAATATAGAAATAATTAAATCATATTAAATGATGACCATAGAAAACATAGACGATTAGACATACAGTTTTTATTTGCGGAGCAAATACTAATCTTTTATGTTAGGCCCCATGTAACAAAATCAGCTATTCTTCTCTCTTCAGCATAATATATTACAACAATTACATGCCAATTTGTTAATTTACTAAAAAAAAAAAAAAGGTAAAAGTTTCAGAATTGGCTCAAGCAAGATATTATTTTTTAGAATATGAAAATTAAATGTAATATTTCTATGATGATTGAGAATAAGGAAATAAAAAAAAATAAAGTTTCTTTTTAAAACAAAATTACATTTGATTGGAGTTTCCTCTAAAATAAATAAAGCGGCAATGAATAAAATCAAACCAATTTCAATGGTCTTTTTTAGGGGTTTGTACCGGAACTGAAATTTTCAGTTCCGGCCCAGGAATCTACAAAAAAAAAATTCCGGCTGGAACCGGGATTTCTTGTGAACTTTTTTTTTCCCTTTTTTTTTTCTCACCTTTATACTAGGAATGTAAAATAAAATAAAAAAGAGCGTGGTTTCACCCCCCCCCCCCCCCCCCCCCCCCCCCCCCCCCCCCCCCCCCCCCCCCCCCCCCCCCCCCCCCCCCCCCCTCCACCCCCCCCCCCCGGAATTCCCCCCCCCCCCCCTACATAAACTCCGGATATTTAGCCAAACCCGAATTGATGTTCCTCTGGAAAATCATCATTAAGACGAATATCTGGAAGATCTAAAATTTTAATAGTAAAAGGGAGAGTTTTGTTTGTATTCTCTAGAACAGGGGAAACCAAAGAGCAATAGATCCAAAGCCTTGAAATAAGTGAGTTTTTGAGGAGAGTTTCTTCCAAAAAAAAGATTTTGGGGCATATCCATGACCCCAAATCACAGAAAATAATGATTTTTATTGAGTAACCGGTCATTTACAGTCACAGAAGAGAAGGGATTCCATAGAACTTATTGCCCATCTTCAACCCAAAATACCTATATTCCTAGTAGAAAATATTTTGTGAAAAAATGTTACCAACTTCATACAGGAATTTGAGATCAGCAGTATTCGAGAAGTTATCTAGGCTGATCAGAATATCATTTACTACAGATAATATAGAGAGCTAAATAATTTAAACGATTCATTTATTTCTTTAACTGCACTTTGGCTACCAGCGAGTTTGAAAAAATGGACTGTGTACTCCATTGAAAAGTATTTCCTAGGTTCTCATTCTGGAATTAAATTCACTGAGTTTTGAAAATTACGATGATTAATTGGGAAATTCCTCCTAAATAATCCATTTGATCCTTCGAGATGGAGCATATACATGAAACTTGGAACTGATTAGCAGGATACAAAAGTTTTTCTTGTTTTATTCTTAAACTTCAATTTATTAAAGAGGCTTATTTTCTCAAAGACAGTGTGATTTAATAAAGAAATGTAGGAATATATGTACACATTTCAATCATTCCAGTTTTTGAACTGTAATTTAACTTAAAAGAATACAAAGAGACTTGATCCCACATTCTTTGCCAAGCCCACTTACGCACCCGCCAGGCTTCAAAAGATGTTATACAAGTGGAAATAGCACATATTTGATTTAGAAAGATTTGAATGTTTGAAAAAGACCTCTGCAAGATTATATTATAGAACAATCAACCATTTAAGCTTTGACTGCTAATAAATTTCAAATACTTGAAAAAATTCTCTAAGAGTTTTGCAACCATTTCTTCATGGTTACGGAAACTATAGGGCAAAATCTTATATCATCAATATTCTACATATTTGAGCTCTGCAGCATATCTCTCAAACTCTGAGGACAGCAGAGAATAAAGAAGAGCTGAAGAAGCATTAGAAGTTTAGATTTATGAATAAAACGGAAGAGAAAGGATCTATCAAAACAAGATAATTGTTTTAATACTGTAGTAGACCCAAGATACTAACTGACTTTATTTTCTAAATGAAAATTCTACAGATGGAGGTAAAAACTAATTTCATTGCTTTGAAGAATATGCCAAATAAAATTGAAGTAGAAAGTGATAATAGTAGTAGCTAGTTACAGAAGAAGGTTCAGGTGATGAGTCATTTTCAGAACGAGCATTATCTACAATAAACTTAGATTTCCAAGTACTCAAAATCATCAGAGCATTAAGAAAAGGAAATTACTGTTTTTAACTTAGTTTTTATAAGTTTTAGAAAAGTGAAAGTGACAGCGAGTCAATTAGTGTAAAAAAAAAGAAAAAAATCAGTGGCTCTTCAAATGTGAAATTCTTAAAGAAATTTGAAATGTATTTTTTTTACCTTGTGAATATAAAATAATATTAATAGAGCGAAAAGAAGAATTCCTTATTATTGAGTGTGAAATGATGAAACAAATAGAGCTAAATTTCCTAAATATATATATAGCGTACTTAAGCCTCAAACATTTAACTCATTATTCACCTTATCTTCAAGTCTCCTTTCATTTATTCAAAAAAAAATTTATTTATCAATTTTTTATAAAGATTTTATTTAGTTACATATTTTTGTAACTGAATATTATTTTGTTTTTAATATAAAAAAATTTATTTTTGTACCTTAATGATGTGTGATGAGCAGATTTTTGATATTTTCTGAAGGGGACACTTTCATGGTGGAGATTGACTTCCATTATGTTTTACGAAAAGTTTATTAAGTGAAATGTCATTTATTTCAACGTTGTAAGAAGACATTATGAGTTTTAGCTGAATTCCGGCCGGAACTCGGTGGAAAAAAAATTTTGTCATACTTTCATCGGTAACAACATTTTCCTAAATCCAGAGTTAGTTAACCGCGACCTACATGTTTCTCATTTTATCTTCCTCACCCGTATTTTAATGGTAATACACCACCTATTTTATAGATTATCCAATTTTGATTTATTTATTATAAATTTTTATAATGTAGAAATTTGAAGCTGCGGTGACACAAACGTTAAAAACAAAAGAAGAAAAAAAACGTTTCAGAGTTCTCATTAATTACATAATACATCCTAATCTATTTCTATATTATTTTATTTTATTGAATTGAAAAATATAAATTAATGTTATTAATTCATTTTTCAATAATTTTAACGAAATAAAATAAAAAAAATATTTTTACTTTATCTATTGATAAATAAAAAGTGTTTCAAGAGTCGAGAGAAGTCGGTAGTACTCGACACTCAGTTTTTAAAATGTTTATTTTAAGGTAGACCGTAGATCCGTTAATTAAAATGAAGATCCAAAGTGGAACTAATGATATAATATAAAAGTTATATAGTTACCATGCTCCCGAAATATATGAGTACCTTTACGTATATTTGCCACTATCATATATATGTAATAACATTAATTAGAATCCTCTGCTGACCCTCAAAATACGTCTCTTCTTCGCTTGTAGCTTTTCTTTTTTACGCACCCAGATTAATATATATATATAAATAATATAATATAATATATATATTACTAATATATATATTAATATAATTTTATATTCATCAGGAAAACATTTTTATTATTAATAATCTATATAACAAAAATATATATAATTAAACAAAATATTAATATATTATTTAATTAATTAATATATATAATATAATATAATTATAATATAATAATATATATTAATATTTTATATTATAATATTATTGACATGTGCCCTTCGAAAGCAGACATAATCATGATTTAGCATATAATTATATAATAACTCATAGGCATACATAGTTAACACAAAAAACATAAACTATATATATTATATATATCATTAATTCTAGTACAATAATAAATGTTATAAATTATCTATTCTATTTTTTTCTAATAATAAAGAATACCATTTTAGGATTAAATTTAATATATATTATATAAAATTTTTTATATTTGAATGCCATTGATGATATACTTTTCCAATAAATATAATATTTTATATACTATATTTCTAATTATCAATAATTTTTATTATTAATAGTAATATATTATTAGTTTGCTTAATATCATAATATAAAGTGAAATACTGATAAAGATATTCTCTAACTTCAACTTAAAAATAAATTATTTTATAATTAAATACGTTTAATAGATACTTATAACCTCTATAATTATATTTAATATCATATTAATATAATGGTACTTTTATCAATAACTCACCTATGGTATATAATACCAGTCATCTTATATACCTATTAATATATATTCCAATAATAGTATTTGCATCTATACTTTTACTTACTAACAATATATTATATAATTAAATAACAAGTTAAATATAATGATATTAAAAGTATATTATTTATATGTAAAATTTTCATTTGATTATTATTATATATTAATACATAACATATTATTATATATACTCATAAATTAGTATCCAACTAAGGTAGAATACTATATACTATATATATACCCTAACCCCATATAGGGTATATAGGGTAAACCTCCCTAGCAAACGGCCCGGATAAACTTTTTTCAGAAGTTAAAAAAAAAAAAATAAAACCAATAAACATTTCGCCTATTCTAATTGCTCTCATATATAAGCTCTCCCAAAGGAATCTTGAGTTCTGGTACGCTCAATTAACTGAATTCTTTTACGCATTGTGAACATTCTATATCATTTGGTACGTCTCTTGAATTACTCCACTCTTTTTATGCGCTTGAGCACTTCACGTTTTTAGATAAATTCTATCATTGGAAAATTTTTACTCATTTGATTTTCGCCAAAAGGTCGGCCCTTATTGAGGCCACCATCAGAATCCTTTGCGCTGGACAGAATTAACCCAATCGAGGCCAACTCGCCGCCTCCCCACCCTCCTCCTCTGCCGCATTCACGCACAAACGTTTGACAAATTATGACACTTCTGGAAAAGAAAAATAATATATTGAATTTTATCACTACAATGTTCTTCTTGGAAGCAAAAATTACATTTGTTCTCTCACCAAAAAACTTCTAAGAGCTTTGGTGTTGAGAGGAGTCCATCGAAATTAGTGCACCTTACACAGATCTAAGTTTTAAAATTAAAAAAGATATAAAGAATTCTGAAATTCTATCTTGCCCGTCTTTGCTTATCTCTTTGACACGATCTAAAGGCAAGTCGCTTATAGCAAATGTCTCACGAGCGCGAACAAAGAGAGATATTCTCTCTTGGACCAAATTTATGTTGTGGATAAAATAATAGTGAATCTACGGCTCAAAAATAGCCATAAAATCAACTCTGAGACTTTGCTAGCTCTTCCTTAAGTAACTTACAACAATTCCATCAGTATTGGAGCTCTCAGTAACTTGTGCAACATAATAGATATCTTTGCCTGTTATTTGTTCTTTTAATTTTACAAGGACAAACTTTCCAATTTCCGGTATTGTGTCAGGAGGGATAAAGGTAATGTCATCGTCTGAATCACCTTCATCATTGTCTGAAATGCAGTCGTCTTCATCTGATGTGTGTATTTCTTTGTTATGTAAATAATCTAACATTATTGTATCTTTAGGCTCTTGTACATATTCCAGTCTTTTTTTAATGGGTCTTCCTTTCTCTGATCTTTTTTCACCACATATTTTACTTTTCCATTTACTATCATATACACTTGTATTTTTCACCACATTATATTTACGTCTCCCTTACATACAATCTCTCAATGCTTCCGTTTTACACCATTAAACAACTCATCCTTCTAAAAATGGTGAGCTAGTATCTCCACTTAACTAGCCTGATCCGTTTTACCCCTTTTTCTACCCCTATTAGTCTGTCTTCTACAAGATTTTTTTCAAAGGAAACAGCATCTCTGAACATTCAATTCGTTGATTGGCGAATAAACATCTCTTTCTGATTCTTCCACATCCTAGATTCGGCTTGATTGCTCTCAATCTTTTCGCAGAGGTCAACATTTTCCGTAAGCAAGAACATGCATTAACACAACACAGGTCCCAATTATTGTGAACACTAATTAATTATAATTTTCTGGCTGCAATTATACCACTGCATACATAGGAGACTATGCACTAGTTCTTCTAAAGACCTGTTCCCTGTTACATTCTCGACTTTTACTGCCAAAATCACTTATCTTGATAACAAACTCTCACGGAGAAGATCCACAATCAGCGATTTAAAATCTTATGCCAAGATGTTTTTTTAATATAACCAATTAATAGACAGTTGAATAATAATTTCAGCCCAGCCTCAGGAAAATGCCCTCTGCGTCAAAAAAAGTAGAATGCGAACAGTTTTTTTGCTAGCGTGAGGGTAGCCAATCCTGGATTTCGTTTGAATCCCAACATCAAAAGTCTCTTGAATAAAATCAGAAAGAGGTTTTTCATGAATGAAATCATCATAGATGCTGAGTTTGTGTGATAGTGTGTGGTTGGAAGCATATCAAACCTATCTGGATCATACAAACCAAAATATCTCATATGCTCTCGCTTAAAATTATTAAACTCTAAGTTACCTTATATTTAATAATAGTGATATTGTGGGATCCATCGAAGGATGAGGATACAGGCAACTCTCCACCTGCACAGGGGAAGGCATTAGTGCATTTTATCAACATTACTATACCATTAACCATCTCTTATATAAACTAATATAGACCTCTGTACTAACCATCCCAACTACCACTTATGTTACCAAATAATTTTGTGAACTTTGATTGAGGTCATTGCTAGACATCATAATACACTTACTCCCCTAGTCTATCCTAGGAAATCACAAAAAATGGAACGGCAGACAATGATCCGGAAAGCACTCATGCATACTCTCAACTCTAATGTACACCAAACTGACTTTCTTTCTGCTTTTATGTTACCATAATTTTCAAGGATGCTCCTGATACCTTACCTTGCACAAAACATGCATCTTGCCTCCTTTATTTGAAAACTCGCTACCTCATTACTCATTAGGTATCATAACACTATGTGGATATCCTGTCAAGTGTGAATATGGGTGACTGATCATTAAAAAGAGTCCTTGTAGGAAAGACCTCTCAAAACAATTGGCCTATAGAACAAAGGTTGGTTGAAAGCCACTTGTTCGAAGCTGAATGAAGTCATTTATCAGGTTAGCTCTCCATGTTAGATTGGATGCCGACGGAGATGAAAACATTTTCAATCCTGAATCATATTTCCTCTTGGAAATCTCCTAAGTTTACAGATAAAGCAAGCGCAAACTAACTTGAAGGTATTTTATTAAAACTTGAGCAAATTTCAAATTGTCCTTTAAACCATTTATCTTAAAATCATCAATAAGATGAAGCCCCACAATAGTACAGAATCCATTTCGCCCCCAATAACCCATAATAGACAGGCAAGATTCATCTTCCACTCTACTTTCTCTCTGAAAATAAAACTGGTCTATTATCCTACCTAATTTTTTTAATGCTTACCGATATCCAATTTTACCTCACAGGCGGTTACCTAAATGTTGAGTTCGGGGAACATTTGTAAGGCATTTTTAGCAGCCCCTTTCAGTAAGGCATATACCATCTTTTTCACTGCCGCGTTAAGGCCATTGCTACCATTGCATTACAACTCCAACTATTAAAAAGAAACTCTTTTTTTCCTTTTTTATTCGGGGGAAAACCTAGTGACTATTCAATTATACTTATTCTTCCTTCTTCCTCTATATAATACCTACTATCACTTAAATAACTAATATTATATATCTATATGAATATAGGGTAATAGTTCATACTAAATAATAGTAATAATATGCTCATAACACCAAATCGTTATCAGCATTGTCCTACAGAAATAGAGCTGGGCAAAATGGCCACTCAAATGGCCATTTTGCCTTTTCTAACGACGTGAGTATTATCGTTTGACTCGTAAAGTACCTATTCTTAACGCTGATTATACTAATTATATTGAAGGGAATAACAAAACAAAGAATCAAATTTATATTTTATTGTTCTTTGCAAAGCTACTAGAACAAATATGAAAACATGAATAGAATTAAATAATTACAATTCTTATTTCAAAAATATACATTCACATCGTCACAAAAAAATAATCTTAAATTGTCCCCAATATTTTTTTTTCTATTATAACAACTAAAAGAGTGCTCTTTAGAATGGGTGTGTATCGAAAAATTTTTCCAGCCAAAAACACTCATCGACAATTGAACAGTATTCGTCTTACTCCGCTTTCAAGAAGCTATGCTCACGCATACCTGATAGACCTCCGTGTTCATACTGGAAAAATCCAACATGTTAAAGTAACCGAACATTTTCAGATATCCATACTCTGCCCTCCCTGCAACCTAATATAAAGCCCAGAGGGCTCTTAACTAGACCCAAACTCACCATAATATAATATAATATAATATACAAAAATATAAGCATATATCACTATATTATATAACATATAAATCACATACTACAATATAAGGGCCATAGATAATCACTAATAGCCTAAATCTATACTCAATTTAAACATACTCAGTGTACAATCATATCAGTGGGACCTTGTATTAATAAAACAAAGATAACAATGATATATTAGAACGTATGCAAAAATATATATATATATAATTTTTAACTTCTCTATTTTTTTTGTTTGATATACTTTTCTATAGTTTATTTCTAGCTTTTTCATAATAGATATATCCTACCAGCTCATTCACACTGTGCTCGAGACAATGATAAGCATTTCTGAAAACGTTTTCTCTGAGATATAATTCACTTCTACAATTTATCTCATTAAAAGATACTCTCAGTCACAATGTTAAATTCTGTTACAAGCCCTTGGTGACAACTACCCCTTTCATTATTAAAATTACGATCTTGCCCGGAGACCATATAAGAACAATTGGAATCACGATATACATTGGGATATAAAGCCTGAAGAAGATAAAAGAACATGGCACGGTAGATTAAGGCGTCTCCACATATATAACTTCCCTCTAATAATATAACAACCTACCTCCTACCTACTATTCAAACGATCAAGCTCAATTATTGAAGAGGAAAAAAAAATATACTAATACTCTTACCCCGTCCCCCATATAACATAAAACTATACTTAGCATAATATCTTGAGTACTCAACATCAATTACTACCAAAATTCTTCAACAAACTCCCCTCTCAATCATCCAAAATAATTAATAGATATAAAACTAATTAAACGGGCAACCTCAAAATAATAATACAAAATTAGAAAATTCGTATTCTACCAAACCCCCAATTATACACTATTTTCTATAATACTAGAATAATGTATATATATACTCACCCTTATATCAACATAAGCCTCTTTAAAATAATAATAATTCCATATAGTCACTTCTTATGGCTATACCCTAACAACATATTCAAACTTACATTCTAGCTAATTAAAACACCTTATTGTGTATACCTAACCCTATTTCATCACTATATTGCAAATATTTACAATAACAAGTCTTGCGTTCACTAAATACATCCCCACACTCTTGGAATAAATATATAATAAATCATCTTACCCAAGTTAATAGTAAATCATCACAAATAAACCCCAACCCTCCCCTACTTTCACTTATATAATTTACACCCATTATAATTCCTTAGTACTTCTTTCTACTTCCCTATTGCAATATATATAAACTAATATAGGGGGAGTAATAAATTCAAATCCTTTAGGGCTCAAATCACTTTCACTTTCCCACATATACCCATAACCAAAACATGTGGCTTTTACTAAAAATAATATAAAAATTATCCCACTTATTTCTCCTAAATAACCTTCAACTCAAACACTAAACCTAAGGCACTCAAGTGCAATACACAAAATACAAAATAACATAAATTAGCTTGTAAGAAAACCATAATCTTCTGCTGCAGTGCATTCCCACAGAACATACTAATCATCATGCATACAACGTAGCCTCATTTTATACCCATAGACTTTAATATACCTGGCGTAATTCATAATAGAGACACAATAATCCCATTTGATCACAGCGACTCATGTCACATCTGAGACACATTAATAGATAATAATCCTATAAACACTCTACTCTCTCAATAAGTCTCTACTCCAGTAGTCAACTATAATCATTTTTCTATGCCTATTAGTTAAAATGAGAAAAAATTATTAGTGATTGAGTTCGAGCTCATATTAAGCATTTTTCCGTATTGTACACATTGATTTTAAAGCGAAGTTAGAAACTTTGTGGAGGAACTCGGACCCACTTCATTACCTGAAGGTTTATTCGCTCTAGTGTCAATTAAACAACCAAGAGTATGTCAAAAATCCACGATTTATCGTCAAATGACATTCTTCAAATCGGTGAAACTCTAAAGGTTGAATTGAAATAAAATTTATTATTTTAAAATGCAATGTACCCATGACCCCCTCCGATGGCGCCTATTTGTCTTGCCCATTCATCAACGATCCATAGCCCACTTTCGTCATACACCCAGTTTTACTTTTTTGAGGACAAAGGATGCAATCTTTCACTAAAAATTTCTGCTAGTCAGTCTATCCAAGCTGCGACCTCTAGATATTTCTGTGCTTTTCGCGCAATTCACACTCGTTACTAATGTATCTCACACCTTATCATATAAGAATTGCAGTAAAGACTCAAACATCCATTTAGTTGTAATTATATGTTGTCGGTATCAGACACGCCCCACACAATCTCTTGAGTACAAAACGTTGCTCCCTAACTATGCATATATCTTATTATTTCATTCGGTCCACACACTCTGAAAAAATAAAGACAAATTTTCAATAGAAAAACTCAATTACTATATAAATTACTTGAGTGCTAACTAACAACATAATGATCTTCTCGAGTCCTCATGAATCAAGAGAAATCATTGAAAAACACATCTTGATCTAACTGACTACAACAACATCTTAATGCACATTGATCCTAATGATTATTCAAAGGACCCGAGCTCGCACATATGTTATTACTTCTTATTAATACTTCCTTTTAGCAATACACCCTAGCTTAGAAAGTCCTCCTCATTCATACAAAACATGCGTTAAGAAACTATGATATCGTTTGTTTTTTTATTGTAATTACTTGTTTGACACTACAACTCTATGCTCACACACTCTTAACACAGGCCTGCAGACACTCTTTTCCGCGAAAATGGGCAGAAAACATACTAAAACCACATTCCCCAAAGTAAACACAGCACCTAATGCAATCTCTACAGAGCTGTGTAGTTATTAGATATGGGTCCTAAAAGAACGCAAGTGGCGCGAACTAGATTTAAGAAATATCCAGTGTAGTGCATTAAGGGACCAGAAATTTGGCCAAACCAAGATTCTGACAGAACTCTTACAAGACAAGTAGGGCCATTTCGAAGGCCACGGAGGAGCACGCACGATTATGCTGACGCATACTCTACCGAAGGATTTTTCTCCCACCATTTCAATCTCACACTCTAGAGATCTTACGATCTACATAGATGAGGGAGGCTAAAAACAAGGCCTCGCACTCACCTTTTCTAACCATTGACTTTGATTTAAACAATTGCACCCCTACGTGTTTCTCGCGTACTAGAATAGACACCTCCATAGGGATGGCCACACTTTCGGCCCTAATGCATGCTAGGAGACTCTCTTGGTTGCTTCGCCACTATAGAAAATTGGATAGTTGACTGGGCTCACATTCGCAGTGAAGATAGAAGGTTTCTGCAGATGAGAGGTTTGACAATTAGTGGACAGTTTATTAGTCTCTATAGTTAACATATCACCATGTACAACCCATAGATCCAATTAAGACCAAGAGGGTGGAGCTGGAGCACCCCCAGAGGTGCTCAGAAGAGTAAATTGGCACAATAACAAGGTATGAATTAATAGCCCTCAATTAATAACGTTTTAGCTGTGAGCAGAGGAAAAAATATTAATGCCTCCTCAACCTGAATTATTGATAGAATGCCCAAGCTTTTTTGAAAGCCACCTTAGTCAACCGTATGTGATTAATGAGGTGTTATCCCAGGATACCAATTTTTTTATTTTATATTTTCAAACTTAATAAATATGTTTATATATATATTGTTCTACAGGTTAAGACGCGGAGAGTCAATCCAAAGGAATATAGGTAAAGTTAGGAGTGGTATATTGAATAGGTGAGATTATAAAGATAGAGTTGATTTTCAGAGTTGATTATTATTTCACTATGGAGTCAGTGCGACTCTTATAACTTTCACCAACTGACTGCGTCTTCTCTTCTCTCTCTCTTCTCACTAGCTCTACTCTCCACCTCTCGTCTCCCTGCACAAAGAATAGATGGAAAAGCTCATCGGATTGCTACATCTCTGCTCCCACTCTCATTCTCTCTCTCTACTCTCAACGGTGCTGCGAGCTCAGTCTTACTTCTCTCATCTGTAGTGTGGAGCTAACTGTGCGTCATTACTTGTTTCTGGCATATACATCTCTTCTCTCTTCTTCTACCACTCACATCGTTCTAGCTACTCATCTACAGTCATGTAGGAAATCTATTGAATGTAAAAAGTAAGAATAAAGTTGTTGAATAATAAAAAGAACCTTATGCAGTATCACCATCAATTAATATCAGGAAAAAAGAGGATATAGAGAAAGTGTCTCGTCATCAATCATGAGTTTAGCTAGATATGAGAGTGATCAGAGAAACCCAAAGGACTAAACTATGTATTAAGAGTTAAGCAAAGAGAGTGAAGAAATAACCCAATAAGATAAGGGTATATAAGTTTTTAAGAGAGTAATTATTATCCTACTTGCATATTTACTTGATGATACTGTTTATTATAAAAAACACTTTTCGAATGAATAGAGTATGCTATGTCGACCAATAACACAGTTCAACTCCCTCTTCACACTGCTCTTATGATAGGAGACATGATTATTTCCCAAATTTAATGAACTATAATATTCTTCAGTGTGTTAGATTTTAGGAAATAGTATAGTATCTATTCAGAGTAATGTAATTTTACACTAATTTATCTCTTGGTTTGTTTTTTTAAAACTATAGCAACTCTATGTTTTACCATAGAATATATTAATTTGATACTTTCATTATCTATGAAATTTTCGAGCAGTCGAGTCTTCTACTTGCATTTATCAAACTCTCTATGGATTATTTTGATACATAAAAAATAATAAACACATTATAATGTCTCATCTCATAATATTCTAGAGATACCCTATCTCTCGCCTCTTTTCTTCTTCTGTGGTCACGGGATTATTAATTCACTATTTATAATATGGTGTTACACAAAGCATTTGAGTGTATTGATCTCTTATCAGCTATTTACCCCTTTCCACCTCTTTTCTCGTATTTCAATTTTATATTAATCATTTTATACATTTTTTTATTCCTCTAGTAAGCATTTTGTTACAATAATAATGCTGAACCGAGACTTTATCTCTCTGGGCAAGATTAGATAAGAGTATAAAAAATGATATATATATGATTCTACACATTTTGTCCTTTAAAAATGTCAAATATTAAAATCTTATATCGTGTGTGATATAATATGGGGTCACTCAAACTTCTCTGAGCTGAGCGGGACTATAGCTTAGTACACTCGAGTGACGGCTATCCAAGATATCTCCAGTCTATTTTATATAATTATTATTAGTTATATTAGCACTTAGATATAGTCACTAAAAAATAATTTAGTAGTCCTAGATATACCGATACAAGCTTACTCACAATTTTTTTATCACTACCCATGCGGGTTAGTTGAGAGTCGGAGGGTCTCTGAGAAGTTCACGGTGAGAATATATATATTATAAATAAGTACTAGGGTAGTTTTATAAGAGGGTGAGTGGAGTTATATAATATATGGTTATTTATTGAAAATTAGAGATTTATGAGGTAAGTTCGAGCTTATTATAAGTAGTGGCGGATAAGGTTACTCTATGTGGTTAATTTTTGTTTGAACGATGGAGTAGAGAAGTCGTGTGATTACGATAAGCTGCACACGAATCACGGTAATTTTCAATATACGATATATTCGAGCACCTGCGTCAGGAGAATGAAAGCAAAAAGCAATAAATCGTTAATCTTTTCCAAGATAGAAGAGTTTGAATCAGAAAATTTTGAGAGAGATTGTAAAGATGAATTGTCACTCTGTGAGTGACTTCAATTTGTCATTTCAAAAATAACAGTTCATACTCTTACTTTAGCGAACTTCCACATCATCACAAAATAGCTCACCAGAAACCAGATTATCTTTAATGTTACTCATTTGCCCAATACCAGAATTATTTTCAACGATTATATTTAATTTGAAATTTATTCAATACAAAATGGGAAATATATTCCATCTATTTAATATTCAAGAATGAGCTGGAGAAAGAAATATAAAAAAAAATCATCCCTAAGGTTACGAATAGAGAAAAAATTCTACTCATTGAACTAAAATTGTATATCTTAATTTATCATAGCTGCTTAGTGATTTTTTGATATTAATTTCCATCTAACCAGGCAAGTTTAATTAATGAAGTATATATAACAATACTAATAATAAAGCTTAAATCTGCACCTTTATATTTTGACAACTGGTGTACCACTTTGTTATTAAAATTGCAAGTATTTATTATATCAGGCGGAAGTTTAAGAAGAAAAGAATTTAATACACTAAGTGAAAGGCGGTGGAACATTTAAGCTTGTCACTACGTCGAAAATAAAAAACCTGGGTCTCCAGCCTTTCTTATACATATAATAAATAACTTTCAGGATAGTTCTACAAGAATGGATGAGGATGAAAAGCTTCTTATGATAAATAAAAAGAGTACAATCTCCACTGAACATATTGATTACAAGCATAATATTTAATAATAAGATAAAAGGAGAAATAATAAATTCAAAACATCAAATCCATCGTATCAGACAAATTTAATCGATTTATAACTTTAAAAAAAAAAATTCATCATATACTTTGTCACTACAATATAGATTTGAGAAGGAAATAATTAATCATGTCTACCTATCTAATTTATACCTTTAGAGAAGTTGACTTATTATTCTTTTAGTGCAAATGAGCATCCGTAATAAGTCTAAGGTCACTTATGAACATTTCTTGCTCAACCAAGAGATAAGCTATGCGATAAATTACAGTCGTTCAGAACTTATCTGAGCACATAACCCCAATAAAACCAGTCACTTAGGCCCAGGAGCGTAAAAAAGAAAACATCGTAACTTAGAACTCCGCTTTTCTTACTTATACTTTGCATTATAAAATCAGAATCCTATAGAGGAAAAATGAATTAAGAGTATAAGGATCCTGACATGATTAATGCTATTCTATTTATTTGAAGTGAAACCAACACTTTGGGAGTTGGGGTTTGCCAATCTTAAAATTTGATTCATATCGCGTGGCATATAGTAAAGCAGTTTTATAGATTCACGTAGTGTGATATATAATAAATAAGTTTTATATACTCAATTAGCGTGGCACGCAGATTTACAAAAAGATGCTATAAGTATCTACTTACTAAGTGAAGCATTACGTCTTTGTTTGCTTATGTTATAAATATTATTTTTATAATAACTATTTTTGATATTATTATCTATTATATAAATTTTAAATTAATTAATTAAATAACTAGTATAAATAAATTAAGAAATAATAAATCAAAATTTATTTTATTATTTATAAGCTAAGACTAGCATTAAAAGCTTATGTAAGGAACACAAGAATAAAATCTTAAATTTTTTAATAAATAAGTATCTGGGAAGGTCTTTACTTATATCTTAATTATTATTTATATAACAGGATTAAATGATCATATGATTCATATAGAGGAAAATTAATACCTTAACTTGGTTAAATTTCTATTGGAAGATGTTATCCACTATTGTTAATATTTATTATTTAATAATTTAATTTATTATTATAATTATATTATTTATTATTTACTTTGAATCCAATTTTCTAATTATTATTTATTTTCCTGGAAAATTATCACTAATCCAGTTCAAAACAAAAGACTAGATTAATAATAAAATATATATTAAATTAAATTAATAATAAATATATAATATGTAATAAATATATTATAAAAATAATATAATAATATAAAAAATTAAATAACAATATACGAGTAAAATAATAATAATAATATATAATAAAATAAAAATAATATAAAATTAAATAATAATTAAATAAATAAAATAATAATATATAAATAATAAAATTGATATCTTTTAAAATTATACATTTATTTATTTAATAATAAAATCTAATGCCTTAATAATAATAAGGATAAATAATAAATTATAAAATTTAAATAAGTAATAATATAAAATTAATAAAATAATAATAAAAATAATATAATAATAATTTATAACACAATAGATTGAAGTGTATCACTCCAAGATTATATTATATATTAATCACGGGATGAGATGGCCAGAACAAAAATCAATAGTATTCATATAATTAATAATATAATAATAATAATAATAATTAAATTATAATAATAAAATTAAATAATAATAATAATAAATAATTAATCATATAATTATTATTAATATATAATTAGTAATATATATAAATAATATATATTATATATATATATAATTATTATATTATATATATATATATATTAATATAATATATATATATATAATAATAATAGTATTATATATATAAATATATATAATAATAATTATATAAATTATTATATAATATTAATATATATAATAATTATATTATATATATTAAGGTAATAGTATGTAGAGTATTATAAGCCATTCTGGCTAGTCTTTTATCATAGTTAACAAACTGATATGTACTTAAACCAAATAGCCTTCCACTAGTGTCTAAAAAAATTCGGGGGGGGGCCAATGGCCCCCTGCCCCCCCCTGGATACGCCCTGTATAATATTATATATATATATATATATTATATTTTATATAATAATAAGATATATAATATATATATAAAATATATATATATATTATATAATATTATATTATATATTAATAATATATATAAGATGTATATATAATAATATTAATATTAATTATTAATATTTAATAAGTTACGGCGAGTATTACTGTTATTTTTGCTTAAAAATCTTGATTTATAAACTCTAAAGCTTAACATTAATTAATACAAATAGTGAAGTTCATCCTTTGTAACAGTAATTAATACAACTAGTGAATTGCATAATAAAACGTTATTGTATCAGATAATTTATTTATTGACAACTCAACATCAATCAATATGAATAATTAATAATATATATATATAGATTTCACCCATTTCTACGCAGCTATAGTGATAAGGAATTAATGGTAAATTTTATCTGATAGTGACGAACATAAAGATATTGCGAAATTAAATTTACTTCCCACATTCTTTCCATTCAGCCCAAGTAATCTAAGTTTCTCTAGTGAGATTCTTCTAACCTCTTCCCTTAGTTGAAAGTGAAGTATTTTAGGAGTAGGGTTAATTTCATTATTTAGTTACGATAGAAATTATTAATAATATTTATAAAAATGCCTATTATGTATGAAACTCTTTTTAAAATACTACAACTAATCTGCAGATGCTTTAATATCCGTCATGCTTTACTGCTATCATAATTGATACTATGGAAATAAACATTGGAACCCCACTGTGTATAACTTCTCTTCAAGTGAGTAGGTCTTACTTCTAACTATTATGAGAGTGTGAGGAAACTTGATAATTATTCATAGTGCAATAGTATCCTATTGAACATATAATATATTCATAAAATGCGGACAATCCCACAGATTTGTATGTCTTAAGCTGTTATAGGAAAGACATAAATTGAGATACATATATTTACTTGAAGGTAATATGATAAATAGTAAGTGTTGAAAGAGTCTTAGTATAATAAGATTAGGTTGATAATAAAGAGGACGATAATGATATAATAAGTCATATGCCGTTTCCCTTTCCTAACTCATCACACTGTCTTGACTAAAAAATAGCACGAGAAAAGAAGAAGTAATGAAGATAAAGATAGAAGTAATAGCATAGGAAGATAGAGGAGGAGATGAGTAGAGGAGGAGGAGGAGAGTAAGAAGGAAAGGAATAGAGTAAAGAGTGAAAGAGGAGTAGAGGTAATATGTGAATAGTATATATAAGGATGGAGGAGGTGAATAATAGAGAGGAGGAATAATGGAAAGGAGAAGAGGAGGAGTAAGAAGAAGAAGAAGGAATGAGAGGTTATAGAAGAAGAGAAGAGGAAGAGAAGAGAAGAAGAGAAGAGAATGAATAGTAAGAGGAAGAGATATGAAGGTAAAGTAAGGATAAAGATGATAGAGGAGATGAGAAAGAAGAGGTAAAGAGGAAGAGGGAATAATGAGAAAGGAAGAGGTATAAGATGAAAGTATAGATAGAGTGAAGATAAGGAGGTAAAGGAAAGGAAGAGGTGAAAGTAAAGAACGATGTAAATAGGAATAAGCTTATGATAAGATAGTAAAGACAAGTGATAGAACGAAGGTAAAGAGGTTAAGGTAGTAAGATGTA
>JABUQX010126373.1:7500-10021 GCA_015478945.1 Trachelipus rathkii | reverse complement strand
GAGAGGGAGAGAAGGAGAGAGGGGAAAGAGGAGAAGGGAGAAGAGAGAGATGAGAGAGGGGGAGGAGGAGGAGGAGAGGAGGGAGAGAGAGAGAGACTGAGAGAGAGAGAGGAGATAGAGAGAGAGAGAGGAGAGCGAGAGAGAGGAGGAAAGAGGGAGAGAGGAGAGTTAGAAATATATGGAAAAGAAGAGAATAGGTAGAATGAGAGTAAATATTTTGGAAAAAGAAAAAAGAGAGAGAGAGAAGTGGAAGGTAGAAAAAGAGAGAAAGAGAGAGAGAGAGAGAGAGAGAGTAAATATGGTGGGGAGAGAGAGACAGAGAGAGAGTGAGTAAATATGGTACAAAAGAGAGAGAGAGTAAATATGGTACAAAGAGAGAGAGAGTAAATATGGTACAAAAGAGAGAGAGAGATAGATAGAGGGAGAGAGAGAGAGAGAGAGAGAGAGATAGAGAGAGAAGAGAGAGAGAGAAGAGGAGTAGAGAGAGAGAGAGAGAGAGTAAATATGGTGTAAAAGAGAGAGTAAATATAGGGATGTACTTGCTAAATTTGGTGGCTTCTTTAAGAGCAAGCACCCTATATAAGAGGATGGTAATTTAGAAATCCATATTTGAAATGATGTTTTTATTCAACATAAGTAAAATATGCAATGAAAGATATAAAAGTAACAAAAGTCCTTTCTTGTTGAGATACTCTCTCTTCGTAGGCGAATTGGTAGTCAAAGCCTTTTCCAGCGCGTTTTCCACAATTGCCTCTGACTCTTCGTTTAGCGAAAATTTGTGATCGAAATACAAGTCGCAGCCCTTTCCTTGAAATTTATCTCTCTTGCCGGGAGGATATCTGGAGAGAGTATCTTTAGTGAATTTATTTCTTCTGATTCTTATTGTTAATTTTATCTGACTTTATCTGACTGACTGAAGAGTATCTCAAACGGACGGGTTTATATATTATTTCATTTCAACTTATGCTAAAATTTTACTCGCGCAAATCTTAGCATAAGACGAACATAAATTAAAAAGTTTTACAAAGTTTTAATGGGAGTGCTACATTTACTTCTTGCGCTAAACACGGAGTGAGAAAGTAATTATAGTAATAACTTATACAAGATATAAAAATTAAACCTTCATTCAAATGTATACATATTTTGGGGGAATTTAACAATGCACACAAACATATAAAACAATTTCAATGGGGTTTTAAAAAATAATAACGAAAACTTACATAAGTTATCTCAAATGCAAACATTATCTAATTATGTCCGAAAACATAAGTAGACATACAAACATTTGAAGGCAAAGAATATTCAAATACAAGCATAACTGGTTACATCCGAAAATCTAAACATATATACAAATATTTGAATACATTTAAAAATTACAATAATGTTTATATATACAGAAAATAAGAAAGGTGCATTTAAACACAAGCATATTTGGTTATATCCGTCTAGATAAAAACAAACATGATAGAACATTTAAATGCATTAAAAATACCAAAAGTCATACATATAAATTATTGGATATGAAACATTGAATTATTCACAAGTTAAATAGCCACATTGAATCAACGTGTTTAATCCAAGGAAAGGTCCAGTTTAAGACGTTTCTAATGTATTCATGATTTGACGCACGTAAATAGATTTTCAAAGCTGTAGTTACGACAGAACATTGCCTGACATATGTAGAGACGAAGTTGCTTGAAATTTAAGTCCTTATTTGAAAAATTTCTTCATAACATAAAAGGGAGCCGTCACAAGAACCATTTAGTAGAATTCGGAGAAAAGGAATTCAAAGTTCGTAATTCACATCCAAAATTTGATTTCAGGACAGAATCGGAATTTGAAATTTGGAAAGAAATCGATACCGTAAAGGAAGTTACATAGGTAGAGGCGAAGTTTGCTTGAAATTTAGGTCCTTTTTTTGAAAAATTTCTTCATAGATAAAAGGGAGAGAAGGAGAGCTCACAGAACCTTTTAGAATTCGAAAAGGAATCAAAAGGTTCGTAGTGGAATCCAAAAATGAGTTTTTTCTGCCCATAATCCAAACTCAAATGATGTTGAAAGAAATCCATGCCGAAAAGGAAGGTTGTCATACATCAGCGATGAATTCTCGTACATTTATATTTGTGACTTTGTTCGAAGCTTTAGAAGATTAATGATCCAAAATTTATTAAGAATGAAATTTGAAGTTCGTATTGATAATGTTCATTTCTTGAGTCATTGTCTCCGAGTGTTCTGATTGGGATTTTAGTATTATTGTAGTTTTTTTCTTTTTCTTCATTTTCTGTTTTTCAGAAGGCGTTGAGTGAGTTCTGGGTGTTTTCTCCGGGTTCACCAATTAATATAGGGCAGACTTGCTAGATTGGTGCTTCTTTTGTGGAGCAAGCACCCTATATTAAGAGGGTGAGTAATTTAGAAAATCCATTATTTGAAATGATTGTTTTATTCAACATAAGTAGATATTCAATAAAGTAAAGTAATAAAAGACCCCTCTTAGAGAAAAAATGTGAAGAATGCGAATTAC
>JABUQX010126372.1:12500-30998 GCA_015478945.1 Trachelipus rathkii | reverse complement strand
TAGAAGACGTATTTTGTTTATTGGATTGAAGACACCCGGGTTGAAAATGATGGTTTACGGTCATGGGATTAGGTTCAGGGTCAGGTCACCACCTAGGATCAAAATCAAACGTATATAAATAAGGTTTAAGTTGACCACTTAAAAAATCATTTTCTTTACGTGTTTTGTGACAGAGTCTGCAACCACCTTACTTATTTCAAAGAAATTTTTTATTCAATTAAGAACAACGTCGCGTGCAACAAACAATTGATTCTATATATAATAAGCATACAAAATTAAAAATTTTTTTAATTGCTTTAGAAAGAGATTGGTGTTCATTTAGAGACGTACCATAGTAATGTGCTTTATATGTTTTCTATAGGTGTAAATATAACTATATAGACATTACCGTGCTATATTACTTCCATACTTTATTACAATATTTTTTTTCTATTAATATGCGTAAAAATTGGGAAAAATTCTCCAAAAATCCACCTCGAATGATGAAATAATTCTCAGATAGCATACCAGACCCCATTCCGATTCTTAGTTTTATTGATCCCTGGTTAATAAAGCCAATATATATAACATATAATATATATATATAATAAGTTATATTAATTAAAGTTATTTATAGATTGTCTTAATATATATTATATTATATAATAAAATATTTATAAATTATATATATATATAATATAAAAAAATATTATATTATTAATATATATATCATATACTATCATAGTATAAAATTATAGTACTTTAATAATAATATATATATTACTATAATTATATATATTTAAATATATATATAATTCTTAATATTATATATATATATTATATATAATAAATATATATTATTATTATATAATATTAAATATATATATTTATATCCAAACTTGATTCAGCTTATATATATTATTATATATCTAATTATATATATTACATCATACTATTGGATTGTTGTTTAGATAGTGGTATTATAAATTTAATTAGGATTTCGTTATTTTTATGTTTTTTATAATTTATGTTTTACCAGATCGTGTGTAGGAAACTTAAAATGAATGCGTATTTTATCGTGGTTTAACTATTGATAATGCTGTCACCCAAGAACAATTTTGCTCTATAAGGCTCCGCCCCGTATACCCCCTTAGACCCGTTAATGCTGCAAAAATAATAAAATATTACTTGCTATATCAAGAGACTTTATGAATAAATAAGCCTAATATAATTTTAAAAAAAAAAAAAAAAAAAAAAAAAAAAAATTATTAAAAAATGTAATTTTTGAGTTCATTTCTTTGTATCTTTATTTCCAGGCTGGCAATTAATTCTTCCTAATATTTGTTTAATTCCTTTCTTTATCTATTTATTTCAAACATTGAATATAAGTTTCATGAAAATCAGGGCAAAATAAAAAATGCCTGATGTTCGCTACTTTTAATTTAATATTTAAGTCCTTAGCCAATAAATATAAAATTTGAACACCTATTATTAAAAATTCAGCATCCTTCTACTCAAAAAACAATGTTTTCGATATTTTGCAAGTTAATAAATAAATTATTTCCTAAAAATACATATAATTTCCCTATAGTAAAAAAGGAAATAATAAAATTACAAAATAATAACTTTTATAATAATATATAAAAACAGATATAATATTATATATATTAGAAAAATTTATTTAATGTAAATATAATTAAAGAAAATCTATATAATACAATATAAGTTATATTATATTTAATATCCCGTACTAGCAACGATATATCGATTAGTTTAGTATTTGATATATAAGTATAAGTTATTTGAATATAAAAAGAATAAACAATGATTTAATGAACAATAATTAATCTATTTTATATAGCTTATGGATATAGAGATTTATTATTTTTCTAGCGCGTATCACAGTATAAATATATATATATATAATTGCGTAATATAATATATAATAGTATATAATGGCCAGCTCTAGAGAAGCCACACAATCCATAGTGCGTTCTAAAAATAACGGTATCACAAAGCTACCGGAAAAGGAAAATAGATACATTGCTGGAATCCTGGCAAAATTTTACCGAGGAAACTGTTAAAAAAAAAAAAAAAAAAAAAAAAAAAAAAAAATAAATTCAGTATCTCGAAAATCATACACAACAAAGCTACAGTGAAACTGGCTCTAGTTGAAAATGTAAAATACATTGTTTTGGGAGATCCATTGTAAAATCGTGTTGGTTCGGAAAATAGTAAAAAAAAAAAACAATTTTAAAAAAAAAAAAATTAAACATAAGAAATTTTGGCTATTTTTTTTTGGCGGAGTGCTTGAGTGCTGGAGACATAGTATATATATATATAAAATAGTTTGTATTGGATATTGGAAGGAAATCATAGTCGCGCTCCATCTCAAAATTGGTAGAACCAAGCCAGGGCTAGGGGACTGTTTATATCCAGCTATACGCCGCGTCTAGGAAGAGGAAGCGGATGAACCTCCAACCCGCAAGTAACACCCAAATTACCAAAAAGAGCGGGAAAGGTTCCCGGAAGAACCCTCCCCTGAACAGTGGTGCGGGAATTAAGTCCTACCCCGTATTCCACCGGATAAGGGATCCGCCGAGAGCCATAGACCCCGACTACCTGCCAAATCAAGTTTAATACCTGTAATACCGTTGGAAGCTAATTTATTTTGGTCGTCTATGTTGTTAGATAAAGATCATATCAAAAGATTATTAATAAAAGATTAATTGTATTATTACTTGTATTTCTCAAAACGAGAGTTTATGACCGAAATTAAAAAGGTCTCTAAAAAATAGGCCTTCTAATCATAGATTATCAACAATATGTAATTACCGCAAGCAATGACATTCTAGACATATCTTTTTATCCATACATAATAATCTTTTCTCGAGTCCAGAAGATATTTTTACGGAGGGATCTGAAGGATTCCAACAATGAGTCTTATTCCTACTTCGCACTGTTATTGCCTTAGTTGTAGATTTAAATTGAGTAATTAGATGTTTTATAATTTTTTTTATTTTATTTTTTTACATTAATATATTTTTATTCTTGTTTTATTTTGTATTAAATTATTTAATTTCCTGAAAATCTTTCAATAACTGACCAATTAAAATTGGAGGTACGATCCAAGCCCACAGTACAATTATAAATTGCAAAAGCAAGCAACCAATCTTTATCTTTCCGTTATACATCTGGTTATCACCAGTAAGTATAAATATCTTTCACAGGTATTCTGTATTTTTATGGATAAACTTATATGTCGAGGACATTCAACTTAAACAACCAGATGACGCATAATCTAATAAATACATTACTTTATTTTATCCATAATTTAAAAAATGCATGAATATATGTAGAAGTGAATATCTAAAACATTTTTTATTCAATTAACTAATTAGAAAATGGATTAAAATATATTCATATAATAAATATAACTGTCAAAGAAAATGATGAAAATATTTAAATATATTAATAATAATGTTATTTAATTATATTTAACTAAATTTCTAATGCAATATATTACCCGATATCTGTAAATGCAATAATTTTAAGCATCGTTTATGATAGGGTATATAAATGTGATATTTCTACTAATTGCTATTATAATCCATCTGTCTTTACAAGTATGTTCGTCATTTCCGAACTGAATAGCTACCGTGAAAATATACATTTAATATAATTAAGTTATTTGAAGAATATTAATAAATATAATAAATAATTATCATAATACTCAATAATTAAATTATATTGGTCCTAATTATACTTCCAATAAAAAAGCAAATTAATACACAGTAACCGTTAGTGCTCCATAATGAATATTTTTAACGTAAATGTACTAATAAATAAATACAAGAAACTTGAAAAACGTGTTATAGGTAAAATTTTAATAATTAATATAATAATTAAGAAAATTTTTATAATTAACTTTAAATATACCAAGTAAAAATAATTAATGCAATTTAATAATAATTTATTTCGTCTGTGAGAAGAAATAAATAAATTATTAAATTAATATAAAATAAAATTAAATATTAACAAATTATGAAATGAATAAACAAATTAATAATAAATTAATATAAAAATTCTCTTACGGTCTTTAAAATTAAATAAATTAATATATTAAGTAAATAAATAATGTTAGTTAATAAAAACTATAAGATAATATATGGAAATTACTGGTAAATTTAAATGTTAATAATAACCGAGTAATAAATAGAATAATATAAAAATCAAATAGCTTAACATTTTAGGAGTCGAATAACATATTAAAGTAAATGCTATGATATTCAAATATAGGGGTATGTAAACAGTAAAAAAGATAATAAATTTAAATACACTAGTACAACTCACTAGACTCAATATAAAAATAAAGTTTGCATATGAATAAAATTGCTATATTTATCAGGGTTAATGAATAAGATGAACACTAATAAATTTTTTATTTAAATATTATCTTAATATGGCAATATTTTAAATGAAAAAAAAATATAATGAATTTAAATATTATATATATAACTTTAATAATTATTTAGAGAAGATTGGATTAAATAATAATATAATTTTTTAAAATTTACATTATAGTTACGACTTTAAATATATATAAATAATAATGATAACATCTATGATTCAACTATTATATCCTAATCTTTAGAAATTAAAAATTAAATTGTATTTTAACTATATAATTATATATGTAATATCCATCTAATTCATAATCCTAAACAAATATTGAAACACTCTAGTTAGATGAAGCTTGTATAACTCATTTAATACGTTATATAACCTATAGAGCAGGACGGAGCCAAAGCCAAAGGAGGAGGAAAATCTAGCATCTCCCACCGCGACACAGTTGCGGACCTGACCCTCAGCTTGGTATTAGGCGATTTAGGTATGCATACTACACATTGCAAGCTATATTATTCGGGCTATACTTTTTATATAATAAATATATATAAAAATACAAATATTTATTTTTTAAAAATTATATAACATACACATATATAGTAATTTATATATTAATAAATTAATATATATAATAATATATAATATTAATTAATATTATATATATATATATATAGTATTAATATATATAATAACCTTATTAACAAATTAGATATCATATATATATATATTTAATCATATATATATAATATATCATTAATTTATAATTTATTATACATGTCTATATATAATATATTATATATATAATATTATATAAATATAATACGATAAAAAATCCAATATAAATATTAATATAATGATTAATATTGCCGAATCATTACGTATTTATTATGCAATCATACCATCACATACCATCACCTATCATTGATATTAATCATTTAGTTTACTATCTAATTTATGGTTATTTATATTATAGTGAAATCAAACACTATTGAATGTACATTAATGATCAAGTCCATATTTATCCTAAATTATATCTATACCTTATTACCCATGCACTTGCACACTATCGATATAAATCATTAATAGTATCAATATATAATAAGAGTAATTATAAACTAATTATTTGAAATCAAATGTTACATTATATTATCTTAATATTATCACTATACAAATTTAATTTTCATCTAATATAATATTATTTAATCATATATTTTAAAAAAACATATTTCTATCCAATTATAAAAATTTAAATATTTTATTGATCTTATCCAAATTATTAAAATAGGTTCATAACTACTCTCAAATAATTAATAAAACACTATCTAAACTTACAATTTATTGATAATATATCTAACTGATAAGTAATTGTATATAGAATGTTCGCAATAACTCTCTAGGCAAATATAATAATGATTTTACCATACTGCTCAAGCCAATCGATAGAGCTTATTCCTGTACCCAGATATCCACGTTAGAGAAAAATGAAGCAGATTCTGAGATAGTTCATCAACACGTACCATCTCTTCCTTTCACAGCTCCCCTGAAAACAACTCTCTTGATCCGTTAATGTACCAGCATTATTATCATAGTGTGCAATTATATATATCTCGTAGTCCTCGAATTGCCGGCCAGGTGCTATAGTACAATAGGAAAAATATGTATAAGGGTCTCTGGTTTATTTGACCATTGCACACCATCTCTTTTATCTCACGATAATCCTACATAATACATTAATTATCTTTGAACCAACACACACAAACAACAGTTACTAAATCAATATCAAACTAACTATATAGTTATTTAATCTCTTTTGGGTTCACCGCAAAAATCTCAGATTAATTTTAATAATTATTATCAAAGTAACTGATTTGAATAATATTATACTTTTCATATTTAGTGCAACAAAATTCAATTTTTGTACAAGAAAAAAGATAATAGAACTTTTAGTTTTGCGAAAACTCCAAAATTAAATTTATATTTAGATATATCATTCTAGTCCTCATTCAAAGCCGTATAATACTTCCGAAGTTAAATATTAATTTCCGTGAAATTAAAATAATAACTAGATATCTGATATTAGTTACAACTATCCCTCTCAAGATCTTTCTCGAGTCAGAGTTCTTATCTGATTAATATTCACATTAATTCGATATTTATGTTACCTCATTTTTAACACTTATATATATAATATATCCAATATCTCCCTATTTCCATTTCATTTCCTTCTGGGTAGATTCTGTTCAAGACAAAATAAAGCCCGTACCCTATAACATATAATTCTTTTCGACACTCGCGCTCTGGGACATTAACGACCTTCCTTTCAATTAGTTATACACCTAGTCATTCTCTATCTTAATATACTATTTCATAAAAAGTTGTTCGCCAAGTGTATTTTCTCCTATCAGATTTCTATAATAAACCGAGCTCTCACTCCTCAGTATTCTGCGCTGCACAAGCTAATCACAAGCTCACACGACGAGTTAATTGAGTGTACAATTAGTTTGGTCCGTACTTTCTCACGTGGTCGAGCGAACTGAATAACAGTTAGATAATAAGGCCACACCCAACTTTCTATATATTTCTCAGCTCCATCCGTTGTGACTTACCATCAATCGTTTGCTACTGATCTAACATCTATACCGCTCGACCACACCGCTACGTATCCACATCCTCTTACTACTACTTTTCTTTTATATGCTAACCATCATTACATTTTTACCTATTAGATCTATTACTCAACAAAAAGCTATAAATAGATGCATCATTAAATAATATCAATATTCCCTGCAATTTAGAATATATATCATCCAGATAAATATGTAATAACATCTACCATATTTTTCTACACTGGGTACACACTCTATGATATTTTAATTATATAAAATTGATAATAATGAGTAAGAATAATAATAATTCCAATATTAGGATAAATGTAATTAATGGTAACATACACTCAATGTTAGATATCGCCACCTAAATAGGAGTCGTATACAAAATGGACCCAATAATATTCTCAATTTTCAGACAATTTTTGGAAATAGCGAAAAAAAAGTAAAAGCATAAAACCAGATTTATATATATATTTGAGATTATTATAATAATTACACCACCTACAAAATAATTTATCGATCATATTTATACTTTCAGATGGTAGTTTTTTCAATGTATTGAGTCATAGTAAGTACATATTATATTACGGCAAGTTTAAATTAGCTTAATAACATTAATACATCTTTATTATTTTATATAGATCCTGGAGAGCTCATAATAATCTATTTGTATATCTGCCAAATTTTATATATTTATTGAATAACAGATTTCAACACTGTATCAAATCACACAATTTTTAATTATCACGAGAATGCGTAATACATTATAAAAATAATTAATAGAATAAATAATAATACATATATATAAGTAATTAGGACTACTGTAAACTCTCAAACAGCATTCGATAAAAGAAAGAAAGGAAATATTTACTGGCTCATTACTGTAACTGAATTAAGTAATCTTGATTGAATCATCAATTCAATTGATAAAAAAATAAACTGAAGATTTTGATTAATATTAATTAGCTCTCTTCGCTAATTTAGTCTTCTGTTCTCATCTGATATAGAGCATAACAATAAAGATTTTATCTTTTCACAAAATAAAACTAAGACAGCCAATATAACTCAGGACAATGGACTAAGCTGCCCTCTATCGATGATTTAAAAGCGGATGGCGTGTTTCTCAATAAAGGCTAATAGCCCGGAGACAGTACCTTAACGCTATTATACTTATGCAGACGATTTTAATGTTGTGCATTTCGAACTATACATAACGTCTGCGCTTGCGTAGAATGTTTGATTACCGAAAAAAAACTAACTCATATCAAAAAATTAGGTTCGGAAAAACTGAAAAACGCTTAAGCCAATGACGTAGAGGGAAATGACGAAAAGGAAATTTATCAGTAAAAAATTTACTCCCACTCAATGATTACTATAAATCCGTATAGTAAAATAGTACGTTTTAGTCTTTAAGTAAAAATCAGGTTTTAGCTTATAATTATACATTAGTATCTTTGTCATTTTGTACTTATAATTATTTTTCACCCTTGCCTCAAGGTCAACTGATTAATTTGATCACTGTATTCAGAATTAACATATATTGTGAGTTCGTATGTCTATTTTTATTCTCAAAAACTCACGGCATAAATTGGTCAGGGCCCTACTCAACGTCCACAATTGGTGCCAGATGTTTTGGGGTCCAAAGCATCCACCCACCCCCTAACAAAAGTGTGAGAACCCCCCTATACCCACTTTTTATCGACTTCTAGAAACTGCGCTATTTTTGCATTTCTTACTCTTCAATTTATCATATTATACTCGTAAATTTAATTTTCTATATTAACAGTATTAACTTTTTAAATAAAATATTTATGTAAGCACATTTTTTTACATTGTGCAAAAATTTATTATTTCCTTATTAATTAAATTGATTTAGAAATTGAATATCTACCTGGTAAAGAAAATATCAAGTTTAACGTAGCTATAGAGTGTATTATTATATATGTTATATTATTCATGACAAATATCATATCTATCTATTTACTCAGTCCATTTATCAGTAAAAACTACAATAGTACAGGTATAAATGAATTACATTGTTGGAATCCTGAGGAAAATATTTATTGGTGGTTAAGATAAGCATAGGTCGTACAACTGCTTGCAGCCTAGAACTACCAGAAAAAAAAAAAATTATAAAGTAATAAAAATAATAGATAAAGATAAAATAAGAAACATATATGCTTCCAAGTAAAACGAGCTAACAGAATATAGCTACAGAGCAAAGAAAGGGGAATACAAATATTTGGAAAGCTGTAGATAATAATTATTTTTTTAGGGTTAGTAAAAGGTAATAAATAAAGTAGTATAAAATAGATTATAAAACAAATTGAGAGGCAAAGGGCGTTACCGTAGAACTGTTTGTTCAGCAGGCGTGGTGTGTAGACACATCTATGTCTCCTAGTCGTGAAAGCGCTATAATAAAGTTTAGACGTTGTATACTCGCTCGCCTATATATTAATATCGCCTAAATTATGAAATTGAGTTATTTTTATATCCATATTATAATAATTGGTAATATAAATATAGTTATTTATAATTTAATAAACTCCATTTAGCCCAAATAATAATAAAAAGCGTCTATCAACTATAAAATTTTAATTACGGATGATTAATTCTTATTTTTATATACTATTTTTTGTTGATAAATTAATAAATATTAATATTATTAGTTATATAAATATCTATTGTATATGAATATATAGATATAAATGATTCATTATCATTTCTGAAACTGTGATTTTGTGATAAACTACATTGACAAAAATGGCATATTGTCAAAAATTAATAGTTTAAGTGGATCTCAGTGCGATAAGGTGGTGCTATCGAGCCAGTAACGTGGAAACTGACACTAACTAAATATAATAAAGGTCACAAGTACGATGGAAACGTTTTACACTACAATATAACCACCGAACTGATATATGAGAGGACCTAGAGTTGGAAGACTGAGAGTGAAACAACCAGCTCTCAACCAACACTAAATAATAATAACCATGATAAAAAGAGATGATAGAGGCCGACCGAAACCCCGATTTTAAAGATGATTCCTAGATGAGACAATATCCTTGCACGGAAATTATTGGCGTTAATCCACCTTTTATGGTGCCGAACAGTAAATTGAAAGATCCATTACTTCAACTATTTGTCCCCTCATGGCGCATAAGTAAACACGAAGAGGACCACCAGCGCAGCGTCCTAGACTCCTAATACAAGAAGAGTACACTAGTTTTTTACCTTTTCATACGCTTATCTTTAATTTGAGTGGATTTAATCAAATATAAAAAATGAAACAAATAAAAAAAGACATGAAAATATTAATAGAATCGATACACTTCTATAAATTAATTACTGAGATATAGTATTATTATTAACTGTCGTAAAATCACAAATATTTAAAAGGTCTTACGTAAAAGAGAGGACGTCTTATCTAAATAATATTTACTTATAATTTTTTATTAATAAATAGTATTTTTTATATTTATATTTGAGTTTTAATTTAATTTTTTCAAATTCAATATTGCAACATAAAAATTTTCATGAACGACTTTTATAAAACGGAACATCACGTTATAGTGCGTCCTGTAGCTATTTGTAAGTTTTTTAGATATAGTGTAATTATTTATTTATTTTTTTATTTTTTTTTTTTTTAACATTTAGTTCTCTCAATTTCCATAATTACATCAGAGCATGTAGAGAACCAGCATCATGTTTCCAAGCTGTAAATTGATATATCCTCCTTTCCCTGTGGCATATTGTAGTTTTTTAGATGATTAAATGGAATTAATATTTATGTAATAGTTGTATCGCTCTACAGACTATTAACCGTCTGCTGTGTATTAATAGATAAGTGATAAACCAAAAAGAAGTAGTTGACATGGAAGAACTAATATAAGAAAAAGTGTTTACTTTAGATTGTGAAATTTGTAAAGGTAGACTTCAATAAACTTTTTTCAGGCTCAGGTTTGAAGGAATATCGAATATTTGTATGTGTTACAATATTGTATCTCTGTTACATTTCAATACATGTAAATTTCAATGTAGTTCATATATAATAAACAATATAGCATTATATAAGGTATTATTTAATGAAAAATTGCTCAGGTTACTGGTAGTCTTATATATAGTATATTTATATGATAATTACGTCCATCTAATAGAAAATGGTTGTTATTTCATATTGAGTAATTCTATTAAAACAAAACATAATTTTATCACCACGCTTAAGAAATAAATAATAATCATGGACTCAAATTTGTTTCCCTAATTTGTATTCTATGTGAAAGAAAATAAGATAAATTTAAAAAATATCTAATTCCGATATAGAATTTATAATTATCCAACAACAGGCTCTCTTACTTACTTCTACTCTCTACTCTCTCTTGACTCCTTACTCTCTTCTCTCCTCTATCTTCTCTTCATCTCTCTCTATCTCTATTCCTCTCTCTCTCTCTGCACTGTTTCTACTTTTTCTCGTACATGAATACTCTCTCTCTCTCTTGAGATTAATATATATAATATATAATAAATATTAATAATTGATATATTATATATAAATTATAGATATATTAAGTAGATTGAGTAATATAAATATAAAATTTCGGCAGATCATTTCCGAAGACGCGCTCCGTTTACATTCATTCCTATTCATAATATAATATATTGTGAGTAGGTTTAATAAGGATGGGTATTATGAGTGGATATAGTGTGTTAGAGAGTTGTTAATGCTTAGTCCCGTAAACAGGGGGCATGACCAGGGTTAAGACTAGAGAGAAAGTTCAGGGTTTTAGAAAATTATCTGTAATAAGTAAGGCAGTAGATTCGTGAGATATAATAGGTAAGAACATATATCAGAAATAAAGACAGAGGATGAAGATTAAGTTACTATAAGTTATTATTGTTATAATCTGTAGTAAAGATAGTATAATATCGAGTAATGCACGAAATACTAGGAATTAACGCGCACTACCCTATTTAATTAATAATATACTACTTTATTTGTTATAGAGGGAGGCATTATATAATATCAAGAGTCAGTATGCATAGATTGAGAAATAATTAGTTACCATAATACTTTTGGTCTTATATCACGGGGATACTACGCGACGGGCCCTTACTCACTATGGTCATTCAGTGAGCTCAGTCTACCATAAGTATTGTAGGGTTAGATGAGACGAATGGTGAATATTGGGGGTTAGTAGTATTATATTAGTAATATAGTTGCAGCTATATTCCTTTTAAAATCAATAGTATGTCTGATGTATTTAGTCTCTTACACATCAGGCCTATACAAAGGGAGAGGCATAAAATAAATACTAATTTATATATTTGTGATAGTATATCAGGCTCGATATTTAAGTAGACCGAGATATTCAGAATTTATATCTTTGCGAGCAGTATATCAGTACAATTCGATGGTACAAAAATATTTGAGTATGTATACATGTACCTGGTCTTTTAGCTCAAAAACACTTCTCCGGTTTCCTAATACATATTAATGTGTCTTAATTCTTTTATATGACTCTCAGTGAAAGCCTTACAAGAAACCATTATTGCTTAATGGTAAATCTATTAAATGACATTTCTCAATCCACACCATTAATAAACAAACATTCTAATTTGAAAATATTCACACCACCAATTATTTGTTTATTGTCAACTGAACACAGACTATTCTCATAACACCCAAAACCTTAATATCTAGCCGTATGTTGAGATACTTTCGTTCGCCGTGAATACCCATATAATTTATTTTAATAGATAGACATGGTTCAACTGTTAAAAAAGTATATTCTTAGAATTTGTTTCCCTATTTACTTACAACTAGATGTGCATTTTTCTATTTCTATTACTGCACTATTTCCTCTAGTCTTACTGTACTAGCTCGACCTGTAAAGATGCTTAAAGCCACTGAAAGGTGATATATTGAAGATCCTAATAAAAGTTAGAGAGTTTACCTTACCACACACATCCAATGCTAGGCACGAGTGATTAGGAGTAGCGCAAGGTCTCTGTCGAGAAGCTCTATGCAGATACCACACTCTCGCATCCTCGGGCTGTCCTGCTCGCTTGTCTCTTCTCTCTCTCTCGTTGACTCTCGGTCTCTCTCTCTGTCATTGACTTCCTTCTCACTCTCATTTATACTCTCTACCTCTCTCTTCATTGCTAATCTTCTCTGTCTCTCTATGATTTGCCGCACTCCTTATCTCCTCACTAGCTCCCAGTATGGAGACCTAGCTGCTACTTAACATGGCGTCAATTGGTCTCTCTGCTCCGCTTCTCTCTACTCGTCTCTCGCTCTCTCTCTTATGTCTCACTCTCTCTCTTCGCACGTATGGTTATATTTTTAGTCTTACAATGATTACTATTAAGAAAAAATGAAGATTAAAGATTTAGATTGGAAAAAACGTGATAAAAGAGCATAGTAGATATGTTCACATAAGTATAAGTCACCATTGCCTAGTGCTGATGAAGTGGACACATTCTAGTATTTTCGGATAACAGAGAGAGATATTTAACAGCCCAATTATAGCTCAAGCTATTATTTGGAAAATGTATGAAGGAAAAGTGGGAAAAGATTTGTCCACACAGAGAAGACAAGTAATCTGACAAATTGCACACGAGTCACACACTATTGGAGATAATAGAAAGCCCCCGGTCAAATCGGACAACCCAGTGATTAAAGCAACATCGCTGAACACGAAGTCATACGCTCAAAATTTATCAGATTGGGAGACGTGACTGTGGAATCGTCAAGAGAGACAAAAGGAGGTGATTAAAAAAGGGATGTACAACAGGAGAATCACAGAATAGATTGCATTGGTATGAACGGGAAGAAGTGTTTAGCGACAGTGTAAAGAGAGAACATCGTTCAAACAAGGAGCATTCTGAAAAGAAAATAATAGGGGGAGGTAAATAGGGTCTTGATGTTAGGGGAATGACACTGGTAATGTTGGATGGTACTCGCCTCGAGAAAGTCATTTTCAAAATAATAAATTTTAGGAACCTGGTAAGGTTGATGGAAGGACGAAAGATAATATGGAACTCCTTGTTGGAAGACACCGCTAGATTCTCTAAATAGGTCAAAAGGACCCAAGCTCGCCAAAATTACAATCTGAAGGTACGGAGGACATGACCACTTAATCTGACCATTAATCGGCACAAACAAATTACCTAGCAAAAGCTGTTGGCCGCGCAGAGAAAAAATTCTTCATACTGGATGATGTAAATTCAACTGATAAAGAGTCAGCTACCAAATATTGATTTACGTGGATTTTGTATGACTAAGAGAAAAAAACCTCATGAGAGTCCTTTTTTTTAATTTCTTATTTAATTTTTATTAATTATTTTAGGAACATTCTTTTTTCGAAATTAATAATTATAATTTAATCCTAGTTATCACCTAATTAAATGATAAGTATATTTCATCTTCAAATCATTACTATAATAAGTAAATTAATTCATCCACGGTAGGATCAAAGTCATATGTTTGTAATCGAAGATCTGAATAAAGAAAATTAGAGTATCTCAGAGAGAATATTAGTACAAGTGCATATAATTAAAAGAACTTACATTAAACTAAATGACAAATTATATTTTACGGAACTTATTTTTCTTAATTACTGACCGAGGTGAATAGTTTAGGAATTGTAAAGTTTATTTACTCATTTTTCGATGTCTATTAGATGAATTAAAAAAAGCATATGATGAAAAAGTGAGAGAAGAATCTAGCATGATTGCAGAGATCACGAAAAAGATATATTAAATAAAACGAAAAATAAAATGAAGTCGAAAATTGATTTTATATTATCTTAAAAAAATCAATAAACACACCTTCTATTTTAAGATGCTTTTAGTTTTAAACTTTGTATTCGTTTATATAAAATAGGTTTTATGGGAAGTTTTATACCTACCCCCGACTTATTATAAAATTACAATACATAAACACATACAAAGTTGAGAGGAACCATTATTTTAAAGTTAGATAATAAATTTCAATCAATTATATTGGAATGTAACCAGGCGTTGTGCCGGCTCCACTGACCTTGACATTTAAGGACGAGAAAATCGAAGACTTTACGTAGGTAATATCATTATTATGATTATGTAAGTATGATATATTATAGTAAACAATATGTTATTAATGCATAGAATAACACATATAATTTGTTTCACTATAATTTATAAATAATTTGGAGTGGGCAAAGTGCGTTGGTGTCTGCAAATTATAGATAGGCAAAAGATAGTAATGGTGAATATAATTAATAATTAATTATTATAATAAATAATCATCTATAATTAGATAATAATAATAATTTTAAGTAATAATAATAATAATAATACATAATATGTCTTTGAAACTTGGTATTAGATAAGATTGAATTTTTTTTTGTGTAATCTATGCCAGTTTCAAGAAATAATTATACATTACATATTGTAATAATAATAATATAATAATAATAATAATTAATAATAATCAATAATAATAATATATTAATAATAATGAATTTACAAGTAATTATTAAATTAATAACTTACCAACCACAACTTACAAGTATAGCTCTAATTCTTAATATAAAAATAATGCTATCATTGTAAAAATAAGAAAATTTTGTTAGTTCAATTTTTATTTTTATATCAGAGCATATACTCTAAATCAGTTATTATATCTAATATATAACGTGCAAGTAAAATTATTTTAAAAGATAACTTTTTTTTTTAAAATGGAAAACAAATGTTAATTTTTTATTATAAAATTATAAAAGAAATTTTTTATTTCTCATAATTTCCGTTTTCAAGTATTGTCGTTCTACTCTAACATTATTTTTGTTCGCTTGATGAAGGTAGCAGAAATCGCTATGTCAACATAATCATGAAAGACATTTGGGTAAGGGTTATATTATAAAATTAATTTGCATAAATTAGTTATTGATGTTCCCAACTTCATTTAACAAGTAATAGCTTAATATGTATTTGACTATTAACAAAATTGGTGCACTATTAGATTCAAAATTGTGATTATTATTAATTATTATTGAATTATAATTTATATTTTATGTATTATAAATTATTATTATTAGTTTAGTTTTGCTTTTGATTTATCAATATTATTCGCAAATTCGAGTAGGCCCTAACCATATTGTAAAATTAATATGCATAAATTAGTTTTTTATATTGTATCATTATTTATTATATTATTTATATCATTTTATTATTATTATTACTTTAATGCCTTGCTTTAAAATTGAACCTCATTTCCGATGGAGCAATCAAGATATATGGAACCTGATCCAAAGATAAAATTTATAATACAATAAATGGGTCGGAGTCAGGGCTGTATAATTTTAAGATACATCCAGAGCTGAGCTGTCCAAATTGAAAATGGTATATCCTGAGTCTGCCGAAAAAATTCTACTTACACAGATACAGCCATAAGTCAGAAAAAAACGTAAAATTTTATCTACATCAGACACACAGGATGCAACTGATAATGTAGTGGGCCCCAGGGGGGGCAACTTATGCAACTTACATGATTTTCAACAACAACTACAAGCGAGGAACAAGACACCCACCATTCACCAGGAAGATAAAACCATTGTCCTCGAACTTCTTAAAGTAAATTCTGTCGTTTTTATTAAAAGTTAAAATAATAAAACCATTTTTGTTTTTGTCATAATTATAATTTAAATTATATACAGTAGAATAGATGGATGCTTTTCATATTCATTATTATTCTTCTGGCATTTATTGTTTTCAAATCCATCATAGATTTAATTTCATAATCAAAATTATACTATTTCTGGGCTACCAGTTTCATTTCTGTGAATCTCTCTTTTGGTAAAAGAAGAATCATTACTGACAGACCATTGCTAACGGAGAAGTCCAACAGACGCTTTCTGTCCTTCTTGGTTTCTCTCATCCATATTTGAAGCTCCCACCATCGCTTCAACTATCCTCCCACGTGTGTCTTAAAATCTTAATTTTTATTTCTACATTTACACCATCATATTTACTATGCAGTTGCTCATAATATTATATATATATATATATATATATATATATATATATATATTATATATATATATATATATATATATATATATATATATATATATATATATATATATATATATATATATATATATATATATATATATATATATATATATATATATATATTATATATATATATATATATATTACTATATATATATATATATATATATATATATACAAAGGTGGGCACCGTTAATGAGAAAGTTAACGTCGTTAATTTTTAATCGTTAACAAAAAATATTAACGACGTTAATCATTAAAGCGTTTATCGGTAAAGAATGTAGCGGAAGTTAACGTTAATCGTTAACGTTAACCGTCTTCACAATATGTAGGAATAGTAATAATTATTGTTAATTTTCTTTTATTATAATAATATCCCTAACAATATTAATAATGATATTAAGCTTATCAGACAAATTAATTAGGCTTTGACCTATAGCAGATGCTTTTGCCGCTTGCCGAAGAATACTTCCAAAGCGTAAATACCTTATTAATTAATACTCAATACCGGGTGTCCGTAAAAGAATGTCCCAGTTTCAATGCTTTATTATAACAGCATAATATACAATATCCATATCATATCATACATCAAAGTGAAGAGTAAGTTGCATAGTTTCGAATATGCACTTGCGCCAGAACGAGTTCCTGATAGGTCGACATACGCGCATGCGCGCATTCAGATGTAGTCTTCTCTAGTGCGTGCGCCACATACTGACAATGGCGAGTCCTGAGCGTAAAGCTTTCTGTGTCCTACAATTTGCTAAGTGTGAATCTGTAATTACGATTCAACGTGCGTATCGTTTACGGTTCCAATGTGACCCTCCATGTGGCAAAAACATTCGCCGATGGTATAGGCAATTTGCAACTAATGGATGTCTTTGTAAAGGCAAAAGTACAGGACGGCCCAAAGTGACTGTACAGGATGTGGACCGTATCAGGGCCTCGTTCCTTCATAGTCCTAAGAAATCCGTTCGGAGAGCAAGTCACGAACTGAAGGTGCCAAAAACGACGGTGTGGAAGGTGTTAAGGAAACGTTTACACATGCGTGCATACCGGTTGCAGTTTGTACATGCTTTAAAGCCCGACGACTATGCTCTACGGTTTACCTTTGCCTGTGCAGTGCTAGGTCGAGACGATGACCTTCTAGATCGTGTAGTGTTTAGCGATGAGTCCACCTTTCATCTCAGGGGTAAGGTGAATGCCCATAATTTTCGTATCTGGGGTCTGAAAATCCGCATGAACTTGTAGAACACGAACGTGATTCCCCAAAGGTTAACTTTTTCTGCGCCATATCCCGACGCCAGGTCTACGGACCTTTCTTTTTCGCAGAAGCAACCGTAACAGGGGTCGCCTATCTCGATATGTTACAACAAATGCTCTTTCCACAATTATTAGAGGATGAAGCGGTAAACTTTATATGGCAGCAAGATGGAGCCCCTCCACATTGGAG
>JABUQX010126371.1:15000-29818 GCA_015478945.1 Trachelipus rathkii | reverse complement strand
ATCATTACCAAGCTAAAAGACCAAAGGGAGTGCTTTTGAGATAATAACGCTAATCCGTCTTTCCCGCCAGATCATATCAGACTATTCAGCTATATCCTTATCTTGGTTTCAAACAATAAATTCGTCTATCACAGAAAGTAAACGAACATTTAATAGGCTTCTTCCAACTGACAGCTTGTCACACTCAAACGTCTCATTTTCCTCCGTCTATAATTAGTTAAACTAGTAAGCTCAAAATATAATTAAAAAGCTCTATCTCAAAACCGACTTGTCTCAGGTACCCAAACACAACCACTACACCCGAGATCCCCGAAGACTTATTACCGCCGGCGCCTACATCAACATCCGCAAATATACTTAACAGCAACACCAGTTAACCATGACAATTAGCATCGACAACTGCACGTTAGTGAAAAGAGATATTGGCTCAAGGGCCTAATTGAAATTTTTATTTATATTAAACATTTTCTGTGATTTGTTAAGAAATCCAAAACCTTCATTCACTTTATATAATATATATAATATATATATATATATATATAATATATATATTATATATAATATATATATTATATATGTATATATATATATATATATAGTATATAATAATATAATAATTACTATATAATATATGATATATATTGCATTCTAATATGTTAATTGGGAAGCTTAGAATAATAATAAACAACCTCGGAGCATCTTCATCTGAGTACTAAAAATTCAATTTCCACATTCCGGGTCGCTAATCTAATTATTTATATCTAATTCTAATTAATCATAATAGCTATATATATATATATAAATATAATATATATATATATATATATATAGTACATATATTAATATAATATATATATTATATCTATATATATATATATATATATATAATATTATATATATATATATAATTCTTAATAAATCTAATATATTATATATATACTATATATATATATAATATTATATATAATATTATATATATATATATATATATATATAAATAATATATATATATATATATGAATATATATATATATATATATATATATAATAACACGTACTATATATATATATATATATATATAATATAATAATATGACCACCTGGATGACTATTAAAATTATGAAGCGGAAAGAACGATGGGATCAATGAGAAGAATTGAAAGAAATAAATTTAGAGGAGACTAAAAAGTACAAGAGTTCCTCCTAGTTCCAGTAAGGGGAGTGGCTTAGGGGCTACAGTTCCCCCGAAATTTTGAGAAAATAAAAAAAAAATTTCAAATTTTCAAATGAAAGCTATGAAAAAATTAAAGAAAAAACAAGATACATTCTATCAGGCTTAATTATGATATATTGACCTTTCGTCCCCCCTTCCCCCGATAAAAGAAAAAAAAAAATCCTGTGGACCAACTATGCGTCTAACTTATGAAGAATAGTTGCGCGTAAGGAAGAGCTTGTGGCCAGTGCTTATAAATTTATGAGAAGAACATTAGAGATCGACCATTTAATTGCGAATGAATCGATTATATTATAAGCTGAAAATTTTATGAGGTGCGTTCCATTAAAAATCGGGCATAAATCCCGCTTAAGTGTGATTTTCAGATATGCAGCGAAAATATCGATTCACAATGGGATTCAAACCAAACATCAGCTGACATATATAAACAATGTAAATAAGTTGTTTACTTAATCTATTTATTTCTTAAACTTTAATTAATTTAAATTAAATATAATAAATATAGTTTAAAAAAAATTAAAAAAAACGGATTTGGATAATATATATATATATATATATATATATATATTATATCATCATATATATATAATATAGATATATATATATATATTATATATAATATTATATAATATATATATATATATAATATATAATATATTATATATATATATAAGAGATAAAATTATAGACTAATATCAATTTCTAAGTCTGAAAATACATAAAGCAAATAGATCGAATTCTTTACATATATATATATACTATATATATATAGTTAATATATTATATATATATATATATATATATATATATAGTATATATATATATAATATATATATACTAATACTATATGATCATATATATAAGCAAGCGGACAAAGGAGATATTTAAATTATTAAAACTCCATGCCACCGGTTTTTTATAAACCACGTTTTTTTTGATGAAGCTCTCAAAACACAGACCATTTTTTAAAAATAATTATTTTCTGGTTAGGAATTTGAAACACAAAACCAAAATGAAAAATCACACCCAATCGCTTACAATTTAGCAATAAAATTTAAAACCGATTCAGTAGAAAAAAAAGTTGAACTTCATTTCGGACATTCGACAAAAAATAATTTAAGAATAAAAAAAAAAAAACTTCATCATCCCGATCATGATGAAATGATAAATCTATACAAAGAAAGATATGCCCATAACCATTTTAAAACCCTTCTATAAAATATAAAAATAAATTTGAGTAGAAAATAATCAATCAATTAATAATAAAAAATATTTTATTCTGTCAAATGACTTAAATATTACATATCATTAAAAAATAAAAATTTTTAGATGCTGAAAAGTAAGCATGAAATGGGTGACTGAGGGGACGTTTTTCGTCCTTTGAGCCCATGGAGTGAGTATTATACCTTGTTTCTTATTGAATTTAATATTTAAGTAGAAAATCATTAATTATAATTGTTTATATAATATAATATAATATAATATAATATAATATAATATAATATAATATAATATAATACCTCAAATCTTAATCCAAAGCTAGTCCATTTTCCTAATAATTAATAATAATAATAATTAATAAAATTAAAATAAATAATTAAACTAAAAAATAATAATAATAATAATAATAATAATAATAATTAATAATAATAATACGAATAATAATAAATAGATAATAATAATTAATAAATAATATAATAAAATAATATAATAATAATAATAAAATAATAATAATAATAATAATAATAATAATAATAATAGCATAACTAAGGGTAAGATTTATACTAAAAATTGTGAAATCAATAATATAAGATAAATCAAAAACTAGAAAATTATATAATAATAATAATAATAATAATAATAATAATAATAATAATAATAATAATAATAATAATAATGAATAATTAATAATAATAATATAATAATAGAAATTATTAATCAGCTTCTAACTTTAATGTGAGATTTGCAAGCCTTTTCCAATTTCCTAAAGGTATCAACCGCTTCATGATTGATTTTCTTAAGGACTATTTTAGAATAGAACAGAGACAACAGCTTTCTGAACTTTTAATCTAATATTTCGCCTGGTCACTTCAGAGACGAGTTCTAGACTAATTTAACAAATGATGAAACAAAATAAATGTTATTTATATACATAAAAATAAAATATGAAATAAACCAAATTTAAAAGTTTTATAACTAAACATGTTAAAATCTAAAATCCTTAAGTAATAATTATATCAATTGAGAGATTCTATCTAGCCCAAACCTAAAAAATGTTCAAAAAAATTTTATTCCATTTCATTGTACTTGATGTTGATAATTGACCCGTGCCTTTTTATTAAGAGCGACTCAGCCAGCCTCAATTCAAGTCCAAATCTAATGGTAAAGAAATAAAACTTAGATATTACTAAAAAGCCATTGAAGACTTTTCTTTTACGTTTTCTTGAAAGAAACTAGTGGGACATAAGGAGAAGTGTAATCATGGAGTATACCAATTTCACTATACATCGAAAGATGGCTATTAATGCCTCTTACATGGGCTATACTACTTAATCTATCAAAACTTCATGTCTAACATAGATACAGGCCTAATAAATCTATATGGAACACTTATAAAAACGATTCACAAACCCCAAACCCAATTTCAACATTCTAATTTGACATACTACACCAGCAGGAAATTTTTTTGAATTGATTCTGGCTGAGTCGCTCTTTTAATAAAAAAGCACAAGCCAATATCAACATCAAGTACAATGGAAATCGGAAAAATTTTTGAGTTGAAACATTTTTTAGGTTTGACTAGATAGAAACTCTCTATTGATATATACTAATATTATTACTAATATTATTAGAATTAAAGTTAGTTAATAATTATATTAAAAACTTTAATTTAATCTCACATTATATTTTTATATTTAAAAACATTTTATTGTGTTCATCATTGTTAAATTATGTCTAGAACTCGTCTCTGATGATGCCTGAGGTGGCCATAAATAAAAATAATACATAATAATAACTAATAATAATCCGTACGATAGTTAATAATAATAATAATAATATAATAATAATAATTATAATAATAATAATTAATAATTAATAATAATAATAATAATAATAATTAATAATAATAATTAATAATAATAATAATAATTAATAATAATAATAATAATAATACAGTTTTCCTCCTAAAAATTCTTACGTATTATAAATTATATATTTATATATATATATATATTATATATATATATTAATATATATATATTATATATATAATTATTATATATATATACTATATATATATTATATTATATATATTATATATATATAATAGGTTGGCTTTTCACGTTTACGACCCGTTCAGTTTTATTTTTTTTTTTTTAAATATATTGCTACTTACTATATGATATAACAATAAATTTCAGTGGTAACGGGCATGATTTAAAAATTCTTAAATATCTTAAATTTAAATTTTTTAAAAACAAATTTATGTTTAAATATTTTCAAAAATGAAATATCTTGGAAAAAGTACGACACTTACAGAAAAACCAATACATTATTTGGAATCAGCGTATAAGACGTATTATAAAAATGTAATAATATATTATATACATATATATATATTTAATATATTATATAATATATATATATATATAATAATATATATATATTATATAATACTATATAATATATATATATATATTATATATTATATGGCCATATTTTTTCATTAAATTAAAAATATCTCTAAAGGTACGACACTTACAGAAAAACTCAATTACTGATCAATCAGCGTATAAGCTTATTACAAAAATGTTTAAATAACAAAAAACAAATAACAAAAAAAAAACAGCAAAAAAAAAAAAAAATTTTAGGGGAGGCTCGAGCCGACGGGGACCGAGGTGGGGGTCTTTTTTACATGTATACCCCGTAGGGGATGGGCGGGGCAACCCCCGCGACACCCAAAACACCAACAGAGCGGGGTTCCGGGACCCTTCCCGGAGCGGGGTGAAATATCCTACCCTGTAGTTCCCTCGGAAGGCCGAGAGACCCGACTCTTGCCATATTTGCGGTTTACCTTTGGGTATTCCTTTAGTTAAAAAAAAAAAAAAAATTAAAACTGACAGAGTTGTTAAAACGTAAAAAGGTCCTATATATTTTTGAATCATTTCTATGCCAGTTACCACTTAAATTGATTGTTAGGATAAAATATAGGAAATTATAAAAAAAAAAGAAAAATCAAAACTGACCCAAGCGTAGAAACAGAAGAGGTCTATATATAATATATATATATATATATATATATTATATATATTATATATAAATACTAGTATATAATATAATATATAATATATATATATATATATAATATATATATATACTATATATATATATAATATCATATATATATAATACGGGTCTATTTATATATACCGTCTATTAGTATATCTATATCTGTATATGCATTATATATTCAATATATATATATATATATAATATCCCTGATATATATATATACTTATATATATAATATACTATCATTATAATATACCCGGGAGAGGGTTATCCGCACCGCTCTACGACGAGAATTTGGTAGCCCGTCGGTCTAGTGATGACTGCGTAAACCTCCGTCATAGATTGAGGTTACGTTGCCAGTTGCACCTCCCCCGCCGGAGGGTAGTGCCGGATCCTAAAAATAGGAAATGTCCGTAGAAGGATGAAATTTGGGGATTGCATAGAGGAGGAAGGAGTAAGGAGGATTGAGAGTCAGAGTCGGATTCGGAGCCAGCACCGGTGCTGGAGCCGGTGCGGTGCCGAGTTCGTAAATATTTGTATAATATCTACGGTTTCGATGGCATATATAGGGACACCAACAAGATTGGTGTCCTTATATATGCCATCGAAACCGTAGATCTCGAATATGATGGTTTCAATTCCGGAAAGGGTGTCTGGGGGGGTCCACCGGAGAAAAGCATAGAGTGCATAGAATAGGAAGGATGAAATTTGGAGAGTACATAGAAGGAGAAAGGAGTCTGTCTGAGTCAGAGGAGTCTGAGTTGGTACCGGCACCGGTGCTAGCTCCGGTGCGGTGCCGAGTTAGTAAACATTCGTATAATAATACAATGTTGGTGTCTTTATATATGTTATCAAACCCCTAGATCTCGAATATGATGTTTTCAGAACCTTCAAGGGTGTTTGAGGGCCCCCACCCAGGCGAGGGGGTTCCCTTCTGCAGGACCGAGCCGGCGCGAAGCTGGCGCGATCTCTCGCTAGAATGATGAAACTTGGTATACACCTTTTCTTACGATGTAACCTTGTCGAGACCGAGGTAACGTGTCACTATGCCCTTGGGATGTTGGGGTGGAGCCCCAAAACCTTGGAAATTGGCGTATAAGGATGAAATTTGGAAAACACAGAGAAGAGGAAGGATAATTAGGACTGGAGGAAGAACACGGAACTTGAGTTGACTCAAGGATCTTATTTTCAAATATTAATTATTTTTTAAATTTTATTATTTGTTTTTAAAAAAGATTTATTTTTTCAAATTTTTATTTATTTTTGTTTTATTTGTTTAAAACATGTTTTTACTAAAAAAATTTATTCTTTTTATGTTTATAACGTAAAAAATTCGCGTTTTACAGACCCTAAAGCAGTATATCATTAAATCAAACCCCCCTCCACCCCCTCATACCCATCCAAGAACTATTGATCTATTGATTCAAATCATATTTTGCATAACATAACAAAACTTTTATTTATTTTTATTTGTTTAAAATTTTTTTATTCATTTTATGTTTATAACTTAATAAAAATTTTTGCGTTTTTACACCCCCTAAAGCAGCAAATCAATAAATCAGTAAATCAAACCACCCACCCTACCCTTCCCACCCATCCATGATCTTTGCTCTATTGATTCCGATCACATTTCGAGTATCATTTTGGATAAGCATAACATAAAACTAAGTTCTTTATATACTAACCAATGAATATATGCTAACGTAACAAAGTTTTTACATTAATAAAGCTAACATAGCATAACCTGAACTAAGAATATAATGTACAACGACAAACCTAACATACCTTACGCATGAATAAACAGCTAACATTGACAAAGTTCTATACTTAACAACAGTAAAGTAACTAACATAGCATTACAAAACGTAAAACCGCTATTCACCACTTGTTACTCAACCATCAGATTATTAGCATATCCAATGGTATAATTTACTAATTAACATGGTTAATTATTTAACAAAAAAATTTATCATAAGCCTTCTGTTCTTTATATGATCAACGAATATATGCTAACGTAACAAAGCTTTTTACATTAACATAGTAATATTTAACAAAAATTTATCATATCCTTAACTATCATAATACACCAACAGATAACTGCAAACGTAACTAAGTTTTATCCTCAGTAAAGCTAAACTATGAACATAATATACTTAACACACAACCGCCGTACGAATTAAAGCTGCCATCATTAACAAACTGAACCAATAAAGAGTAACAATGGGGGTGGAAGTAAAACAAGCTTTTCATTTTTTTATAACAATTTTCTTTTTGAAAAGAGCGTTATATACAATTACATAAAAAAACAGATTGTTATTATTTAATATTATTAATTCATTCAGCTCTGAGCAGGGTACATATGATTCACCATAAATGAGTTCTATATTATCTCTCATGAGATTTCAAATTCCCTCTGAAAATGATGTAAGTATTAAATGTATCCTGGCCACACTATTCATCTTCTGCATATTCAGGACTTTTAAGTTGCCTTCAACAAGCACTCATTCTCTCAATGCCAGAAGAGAAGTAAATTTTCATGTGTATTTATTAGCATACCCCTGATAACCCTTATTTTATAAAAACAAGGAGCAAACCGATGAATAAAATGTAAAAACGAGAAAAGATCATTAAAATAAGTTTTAAAAGTAAGTACGATTTGGTATTATTGTTTAATATCCGCGAATGTCAGCCGATACTCCAAACCGCCCACTAGCAAAAGGGTAGTATGATAACAACTACCACATGAGATTTCTAGAATACTTTAATTAAAAATAATATTATAATTAGAAGATTTTATAAATTTATCCAATGAAAGATCAAATTAAATGGCCCTATTATCTTGTCTATATTAAAGAGTTTTATGCTTAATATAAGTTGTTTTTTATTAAGTCCTTTTCTAACCGAGATGTACTCCGTCCGACCGACAATGATCGTTCCCAATAGTGATTTTTAGTGTAATTGCGCCTTCTGCTTAGGTAGGGGGTGTAGGGATAAAGGAGCTCGAGTATATTCCGTTTGTTTATGCCTTTTTAAATATTAAATTTAAAAACACACATACCTAGTTGTCATTTAATATGTATCGTAATATGATTTTCTATCGACCGTAACTTTGAGATAACTATGCCTAAATTTACTCCCTCCGTCAAGCAATACGCTTTCGTAACAAGTGGTCGAGACACCCTATATGCTCTCAGTCTCTACTTGATTACTCTAAACTTTGGGTCTGCCTACAACCGCGTTTCGTCACCGGTACTCTCTCTCCGGCGCCATGATGACTGTAGCCCCGCACACCCTACCCACTCTCTCTCTCTTTCCCTCTCCCTCTCCCTATTGCCTCCTCTCCGAATCCATCTCCTCTTCTCTCGCTTCTGCTTCTTCTCTTCTTCATGCGTGTGGTCTTACTTCTCTTCTCTTCCTCTTCTCCTTCTTCTCTTATCTCTCGACCAGGTCCTTCTGCTCTTCTCTCTCTCATCTCCCTCTCTCTTCTCTCTTCTCTCTCTCTCCTCTCTCTTCTCTCTCTTCTGCTCTCTCTCTCTTCTCTTCCTCACCACTCTCATCTGCTCTCTCTCTCTCTCTTCTCTCCTCTCTTCGTGTTTCTCTCTCTCTCGCTCTCTTTCTCCTCTCTCTCTCTCTCCCGTTCTCTCTCTTTCTCCTCTCTCTTCTTCTACTTCTCACTCTCTTCTCTTCTCTCTACTCGTCTCTGCTCATCTTCTCTCTTCTCTCTCTCTCTTCTTCTCTCTCTCTCGCTCTCTCTCTTCTTCATCTCTTTCCTCTTCTGTGCTCTCTCTCTCTCTCTTCACTCCATCTCCGCTCTCTCTCATCCTGCATCTGTGCATTATCTCTCTCTCTCTCTCTCTCTTCTAGCAAAACCTCTCTCTTCCTCTCTCTCTTCTCTCTCTCTCATCTCTCTCTCTCTTCTCTTACTCTCTCTCTTCTTCTGTCTCTAGCTCACATCCTTCTCTCCATACTTCTCTTTCCTCTCCTCTCTCTCTCGCCCTCTTACGTATTTTTTCACTCTATGAGCTTCTCTCTTGCTCTCTCTCTCTCTTGCTTCTCTCTCTTTCTCTATTCACTGCATTTCGTCGTCTCTACTCTCAGCTGCACCACTATCTACATTGCTCTTTTACTCTCCCCTCTCTTCTCTCTTCTTCTCTCCTCTCTCTCTCTCTCTCTCTCTCTCCGTCTCTCTCTCTCCTCTCTCTCTCTCTCGTCATTCTGCTCCACCTGTCCCGTGTCCTCTCTCTCTCTCTCTCTCCTCTCTACTCGCTCTCTCCTCTCTTATCTCTCCAATCTCTCTTGATCTCTTTTCTGACTTCAATCCTCTCTTCCTCCTTCTCTACTGACCATCGTCATTCGATCTCATCTCTCTCTCTCTCTCGGAATCATTCAATAACTCTGCGTCTCTTCTTCATCTTCTCTATCCTTCTCTCGCTGCATCTCCTCATCTCCTTTCCTTCTCTCTGCGCTCTTACGTCTCTCTGCATCTCATCTCTCCTCTCTCCACTCTACTCCTCCAGTCAATGTGCTTCTCTGTTACTTCCTCTCCTGCTGCTTCTCTCCTCCATCTCGGTCTCTCTCCTCTCTCTCTCTCTCTTCTCTTACGTACCTTCTCTCTCTCTCTCTCTCTCTCTCTTATCTCTCACATCTCATCTTCTATATCTACTTATCTGCTCGTACTCCATCTACTTTCTGCTTCCCTCTCTCTCTTCTGCGTGCTCTCTCTCTCTCTCTCTCTCTCTAATCACACTCGTACTTACTAGTCTCTCTCGCTTCTACATACGATTTCTTCTCTCTCTCTCTCTCTCTCTCTCCTCTCATCTCTCTCTTCTACCTCATACTGCTCTCTCTCAGTCCTCTTACCGTCTGTGTCTTTTCTCGCTCTCCTCTGTACAGCAGTCGACGCAACAATTCTATTCAACTGACTATTACTCACATAATCGAATATACACGTTGTAATGATAAAACACAATCTAATATCTGGTAATACTATGAATAGATTTTATAATTAGTTGTGAGATTCAACAGTCCCCCAATTAATAATGCATATCGCACAATAGTGGCGTGGGGAAATAATTAGACACAATAATAATAGAATGAAATAATGCAAGATACGATAAATAAAATTAAGTGCTAATTGAATTTAAATAAATATGATTGAACTAACTTATATTTTGAAATTCAGTTTCTTTTATTAACCGCACGCATTGATAATACGAATACATAAAATAAGGCCACCATTATACCTGCATGATTCTCAAAGGGATTAATCTATACATATATTAATACTTAAATAATATATAATATATAAGTTACTATTAGATTATAATGTGGATTTATTATTAGTATTTCTATACTAGTGTAAATATTTACAGGCTATTCTAATGGTAGGATAGTATAGTGGATTAGTAAATAATAATAACGCACATTTTTAATTATTTAATAAATCAATAATATACATATAAATATGTGAATAATATAAAAAAAATCTAAACAAATAAAATATAAATACTGTCAAGTTTTGTTATTATTTATAGGGCAATATTTGGTCTATGGACATAACATTGAATCTTAATTTTGAATCTCGCGAAATCAATAGGATTACACCTAGATTAACCTTAAAATGCCTACCTATGAGTGGCCTTAAGAAACCTACCTAAGCAGGGCGGCTGTAGGACTGTAATGCGTTAGATAGAGAGTATTAATTTTGATTTCTACTAGTTATATAATTTTACTGCTTTAGGGTCTCCTCGTTTGTGATCTAATGGAAAATATATAAGATGGGCTCTAGATGAGTAGCGTGCGGTCCTTATGCCTACTGTGTGTAGGATATGGAGCAATTGAAAAGTAATAATTGACAAGTTTACTCTAAATATTAGTTAACAAAAATGTTTGTATGGAATGTATTGGTTGCTAAATGCACTAAATAAAATAATTATAGTTCAATGAATATAAAAAATATAAAATAATTTTTTACATTAAAAAAAAATATTTAATAATTTAATAAATTTAAAATATTATAATAATTTACTAATATTTATTGAATAAAATAATAAGGCCACTTTAAAATATGGACCACATTTGAGCTTTAGCTTCAGAGTGCCGTCATTAAGTATGTCCATTACTTCCTCTTCTTCTGTATAAGAGCTATTATAAATATTATTACTAATATATACTCTCTTTTCTACATACAACAGCTACAAATATAAATCCAAGGATATTTTGAGGGGGTGCGGCATTGACAGCAGTTATTCCATGACAAAGCGCCGCATCACAGAATGCTTCGCGCCTCAGATAGACATACATTCCAATGAGGTGTTGGTGTGGGAGACTCTATTTCTCTCTCAACGCAGCCGTGGGACGACATAGGAATCAAGAGGAGGTTACTATCAAATGCTCATATAGAGTTAAATAGTAACTGAGTGCGAGTCCTTAGGTTCCAGGATGATTATTGTTTATTATCAAGCATCCTCCATGAAACTGATAATACAAATCCATGTGTTTGAATAACATTTAGCATTGCTAGGGTGAGAAGGAGTCTCGCATACCTAAGACGATCGGAATACTTATTCGAGACACACTAAAGTAGAGTTTTTACATGAGATCAGTGATTATGTAATCTCAGTCAAAGATCCACTCCCACCTTGCCGGTAAGGATGCAAAAATGCACTGGAAAGAGGTGGGGAGGTTTTCTTTCATAAGCCATCCTTAGCGGATAAATAAATTGAATATGCTTTCTAAACATGTGGCTAGATGAAATTAAAAAAGAAACTAGTGTCAATATTCTTACGGATTGATCTAGGGGTCCGGTGGAATAACAATGGGTAAGTTAAGTTCATAGATTTTACGAGGACACAGACAAGACCATAATTATGCCTCGTCTTATAGTTTTATTAGTGAACGAACAAATGTATTGATATGAGATGCTTCCTGATACTTTCTCTGTTGCACCCTGCGAACCGGAGTCATCTGCAAGCACGACCGTGGTCACCATAAGCTCTCTCATTTAAAAATTAAGGTGTATCAGAGAAATATGGAGAGATACTTTTGGAATATCACGCAGGGATAGAGTATAGAACACTTAGATTAGAGAGAAATGACATCATAACGGACGGTTAAAGAATAAAATGAAATGGGGCATGGTACGCATAGCCAAGACACACCATGACAACAGATGTACTGAGGTTATAATTGAAGGTGCCCGGTATCATCACATAAACGCTCACACGACACTCGACATACCAATGACTCCAAACGACCGACATGATACTATTTCTCTGCTCGCAGTATGTTGATTATGATGGTTACCATATCTGTCTCGGCAAATCAACCAGGGAATTTACCATCCCATTGTGTCAGAAGACATTTGATGATTTTCTGTATGGTGGACAACTCATGAATGTGAAGGCTGTATGATACGCTTGCGTGAGACAAAGCCTCTAGGCAGTATTCGCATGAATTGATGATACTTAATAACACTATAATTTTACTCTTATATATTATATATATATATAGATACTATCATATAATGGTTAAGTAAATATTGATCCTAAAGCTGTATTCACACTTTGATAAATATTTTATGTAAAATTTATGATATTTCCTTAGTATATCATTTACCCTTGACTCAATAATCTCGCTAAATTTTTCTCATGACCTAGACGTGTATTTTTTATAATTATTTTTAGGGGATAATATATTATTAATAAAATATATCTTTATATATTATAATACATATTTGCATAGCCTTAATTATTACTTCTAAGTATTACATACATAAATTATTGATAATAAATTTTACTTTATTAGAAATAACTGTATATATTTAACCGTCCATCATCATTCCGAGCGCTGTTTTATTTCTCAAATAAAGTATAAGAGAGACTATATCCCGGAGTTCTATAACTTTGAATTTTATATATAGTGTATATATTCAATGCGCTATAGTCTTCGAATCCGTGTCTCCCAGTGTAAATTTCAGACGTCGCTTCCATGATCGCACTTCGCGTTGGATTGTGTATTTTTATGATGTGTGGTCTCACGAACAGTAAGCCAGGCTATCGCCCAGCAATTTCAGATTACTCCTTATATTTGGTCTATTCTCAAACACCGAGATATGAGAAGGTTAAGAGCCTTAACGAAAGAGTAGGTTATATGAGTCGTTAGAATGAGGACCGTATTCTGTCGAGGAAGCACTGTAAGATATTAGACCGCTCAGCGCGCGCTGAGCGCGCGCAATGTGCGAGCATACCACCTACGACGATTATTATTCTACTTATACTACTATCGAGATTTCGAAGTTGTCTGCAACAGAGAAATCGAAGTTTCTGAAGTCGAAAAACGCGGGGTGCAGCTAGTTAAGGTTGTATAGTGTGTGTTTATTACACCTTTTCTTGGTTTTTACGAAATCCGTCTCGAGCAGCGTCTCATTCGGCAATGGCTCCCCGATATTCGGTTCATGAGATTGATCATGTTCATTTTCTATTTTCGTTAGTCAGGGTAAGTATGATAGTTATCCTCTCCGAGGCTTTCTATATAACACTTAGGTATATTTTCTTGCTTCTCTTGACAGGTGACTAAACTGAATCGTTCACTCGTGCACGAGGATTTTCTCTGTATGGATAAGGTTTACTCGTTATTTTGTGCATAACCCTTATAGTGTAGTTGCTCTCTGCTCCGCATTCTTTAGCGTCCATAAGGTCCAAATTTCCGTCTCCCCTGAAAAAGCACGTTTTTGAGGCTTAACTGCTTTGAACGCTGATATTTCTTTATAATCTTCCTTTATGGGCAGCTCTACATTTGTCAACATTTTTTGTTATTGAGTGGCAGGAACTTTATGAATACTTTTCATGAGATCTTATAGCATTATGCACTGTTCTTTGAGAGAAATCAGACTATGTTTTCTTTCAGATTCTCCACTAAAATTGCTTAATTTATAGGAAACCCTCCTCCACTGTCGCATTTCCATGCGAAAAATATCAGTCTAATTTAATAATTTGCCATCAATTTCCACAAAAAAACAATCATAGTCTCTTAGAAAGACAATCACATTCCAAAAATATTTTGAATTTTAATTCAAGGGTTGAGATTGAGCTTCACTGCAAAGTAGCACAGTGTATTTTGCTTTTGCTTTCTAGAAAAATAGGGAGCAAAGTCCATGATTAATCACAGATTATCTTGAATCAGCCCCATTTTAAAATTTGGAAACATTAATTTCTGGAAACATTATTTTAAATGTTTCCCCTATATCTGCACACGAGTTTAAAATACATTTTATTCATCCACCTCCTTTAAT
>JABUQX010126370.1:50000-51848 GCA_015478945.1 Trachelipus rathkii | reverse complement strand
AATAATCACTGTGTTTTTTAAAAATTACTTCAGGCCTCCTATTATTATATCTACATAACTTAGCGATTCACAGCTTTGAATTTATCTACATTCAGATGGCCGATATAATCAACTACAATTTTATTATCAGGAAAAAATTTCTCAAATATAAAGACCTAATGAAATCTAGTCATATTAAGAAAATACAACTCAAATTCTTAAAGGAATGCTTAAATAATCTTGTCTTACCAAAAACGTTATTACCTAATTCTATTTCCATGAATCCTTCTTCTCCATTCCCGGATGTTTGCAGAGAGATTCTTCTAGCTAAAATTCGTGAGGTCAAACTTGAGGTGAAGCAAACTTTTGCTAAATGTTATCACAGTTTCAAAAACTTTCAACAAATTTGGTATTCCTACTTACCAAACTCGCTTAACGAATTTACTAATTTACTCAATATTGCGCATACTGCCAAAAATCATGCTGTAGAATTAAAGAAATTGTCCCTCGACAATAAATTCAACCTTATTTACTACAACAGCCCATGGGTAATAAACTCATCTGAAGATAGAATCATCAACTTATCAGACTATGCCCTTACTAATGACGAGAAAATTATTTTGGGTTATGGTTTATCTTTTTCTCTTCAGAATGATAACCCATTACTTCAATTTTGCTCCGATTTTGAACTTTGGAAGAGTCGCACTTCAAACTCCAACTATAACTACGACTTTATTAAAGGATTGATGATTGATGGTATTATCAACAACTCAAAACTTAGATCGACACCCAAGAAATTCTTTACTGCCTTAACTTCACTCAGGAATAATCAAAATATTGTTGTCACTAGATCGGATAAAGGACAGAATTTAGTAATCTTGAACAAGGATGACTATATCTCTAAATGTAACGATCTTCTTATTGATAACACTTACACACTCCTCAACAAAAATCCTCTTAACAACTCTCACATTAGATTTAACCAACATCTTAAACTCATCACTAAAGATTTCCCCAACCTCAATAATGATTTAAAACCCAGCCTCCCTCGTCTCTCACAATTTTATGGTATCCCTAAGATACACAAACCTAACAACCCTGTACGTCCCATTATTTCTAACATAATTCTGTTTCTACTGAAGCAAATGGCTGCTTGGCTTTCCCAACAACTCAAACCTTTACTTGGCCAAATCTCCACCTCTCATCTCAAAAACACTGAAGACTTCATCCTCAAAACACGCAATATTTCACCTCACACCAACCATATCCTTAGTTTTGACGTCACCTCTTTATTCACCTCTGTCCCCGTACCTTTCACCATCTCTCTATTAGAACGTTACTTCTCTGAAAACAATTACAACTTAGCTTATCCTTTCCCTTTCTTAAAAAAATTAATTTACCTCACTCTTGAACATAATTTCTTCCACTTTAACAATCTTTACTACAAACAAAACACTGGTCTTAGCATGGGCTCTCCTTTGTCCCCTATACTTAGCAACTTATTTATGGAGCTTATTGAGCACTTTTTTATTCTTAACCACCCTCTTCTCTCCAACACTACCTGGCTTCGCTATGTCGATGACATTTTTGTCTCCATCCCCCTAACCACTGACCCTAATATCATCCTTAATTTTATCAACTCTATACACACTAATATCAAATTCACTATGGAACTCTCTATCAACAAAAACACTACCTTTCATGACTTTTCCCTTCTCTCTTGGCAAAAATAGCCGATTCTTATATAGTATTGCCCACCCATTAAACCTACTTTTAATCCCTCTTACACTCATTGGTTTTCTTCCCTCACATAATACCAACACAAAAATTGACAATTCTCTCTTACCCTTTTTCTTAGAGCTTTTACGC
>JABUQX010126370.1:0-40000 GCA_015478945.1 Trachelipus rathkii | reverse complement strand
AACGTGAAAAAGATATACATCATATAATTAATAATAAATGATGATTCGACCTTATATATAATAAATAATAATAAATAACTAGGAATACTGCACAATAAAGCGAGGACTGAAATCACGAATCACATCAATAATCAGATAGATATAAACATTATTAATATTATAAGTATATAAGTAATACATATTCAAAACGATTATTGACAGACGCCTTATCGGGAACTAATATAAGTCGAAGTTCTAAGTGCAAATTCCGAAACTTAAATTTTTTTTTTGTGAATTTTATTATTATTTTTTCATGAATTTTTTTTAGATTTTCGCCCTTAGACTTCGCCTTATATCAGTTCCCTTCCTGACGACATTATATCGGGTTGAAGCGATAGTTTATCCTAAAAAGGTGTCGCGCGAGCAGTTAAGGTTCGTTTTTCCGGTCTTAGAAAAGTCACTTACAATAGTGTCGGCCTTTACGGGAATCGCAAGCGGCTGAACGCTTCGAGTAAACAATTTTGTTAAGCTTAGTATCTTCAAAAACGCGATTATGACGTCATTTATAGTGACGCCTCATCTTTATAAAGTTGATGGTCTAAGTGCAAATTCCGAAAAATAATTTGCTTAAAAAATTTTGTGAATTATTTTCTTTGAGAAATTTTAGATTTTAGCACTTAGACCTTCGACTTAGCACTTAGACCTTCGACTTATCACTTAGACCTTCGACTTAGCACTTAGACCTTCCACTTAGCACTTAGACCTTCGACTTATACTTAGACTTTCGACTTAGCACTTAGACCTTCGACTTATACTTAGACCTTCGACTTAGCACTTAGACTTTCGACTTATACTTAGACCTTCGACTTATATCAGTTCCCTTCCTGACGTCACTATATCGGGTTGAAGCGATAGTTTATCCCTAAAAAGGTGTCGCGCGAGCACGTTAGGTCGTTTTTCGGTTCCCTTTGAAAAGTCACTATAATATAGTGTCGCCTTACGGGAATCGCAAAAGCGATTGAACGCTTTCGAGTACCATTTTGTTAAGCTTAAAGTATCTTCAAACCGATTATGACGTCATATAGTGACGCCTCATCGGGAACTAACATAAGTCGAAGTTCTAAATGCAAATTCCGAAACTTAAAATTTTTTTTGTGAATTATTATTATTATTTTTTCATGAATTTTTTTAGATTTTCGCACTTAGACCTTCGACTTATATCAGTTCCCTTCCTGACGTCACTATATCGGGTTGAAGCGATAGTTTATCCCTAAAAAGGTGTCGCGCGAGCACGTTAGGTCGTTTTCTGGTTCCCTTCGAAACGTCACTATAATATGGTGTCGCCTTACGGGAATCGCAAAAGCGGCTGAACGCTTTCGAGTACCATTTTGTTAAGCTTAAAGTATCTTCAAACCGATTATGACGTCATATAGTGACGCCTGCTAAGTCACTCAGTTTTGAATATATAAAAATGGCAACATGGCATCTTCAACCTAGGCATGCTAGTTGCCTGCCTAAATTCCGTATTTGTTTTTTAATTTCGGTGGAAAAAAATTCTGAAGGAAACAATAAATTAAAAATTTTGGCACAAATCCATAATAAATGTAACATTTTTTTTGGTGGCACCACCTTAGCATTGTCAGCCCCTTACTTCGCGAACTTGGAAAGATATTACCCCCTTAAAAATGGTAAATAGTAACTTTTTTTTAAATGTTAAAAATTTAGAGATTGTAAGCCTACGGATATATGTTAGAAATGGCCAATTTAGTGCTAAAGAAATCACAATCTTGCCATATTGACAGGCTTATATCCAAAAAGATACAAATAGTACAACATAGGTCATACAGGTTTGAAAATATAAGCATGTCAATATGGCATCTTACTACGGGAAATTTCCGGCCTAAATTCTTTATTAATAAAGGGAACAAGAAGATCAAATTTGTGCCAAAACGTATAATAAAATCGCACTAAAGGGAACGTTACCTCGTTAATTTTAAAAATTCGTAGAAAAAAAATAATGGTCATACGTAAATGCAATTTCAATATATCAATTAGTTATGACCTACTGTAAGGAGGCATGCTAGTTTACGGCCTAAATTCCGCGGCTTTTTTTTTTTATTTCTGGTGGAAAAAATTTCTAAGGGGAACAATCAATTTAAATTTTTGGCACAAACCTATAATAAAGGGAACGATTTTTGTGTCATCACCTTACGCGGAACCCTTAGGTTTTTTTCGGAAATTTTGAAACTTGTCCCAGGAACCCCCTGTACCCCCGCAAACTAATGAGGAGTACCTAAGGACCATACAACTGCTTTTAGTTTTACGATATCTCAAATTATTCCTGAGTTATTGAAGTTTTCGGTTTCCCCCCGAAAAACACTAAAAATTTCTCTTCTAGTGGGGTGCGCACCCGGTCACAGAGTAGTGCTGGGCCTCCCAACTCTAAATATCAACTTATTTTTATATGCGCCTTCATAGTTTTTATTTTAAACGATGATGAAAAAAATTTTAAAAAATTCCCAAAATTGCCTGTTTTTTTGGTCTAGGTGAATACCATTTCTTTACAGACTTAGATTATTTTCTGTTTCCCTCGAAAAAAAAAACTCGCTTAACAAACAAAAAATTTATTTTGCACCATTTCCCGAGAAGTAAAAAGTAACGTTATTTCGTGCCCCAATCGAAGCGCGAGGGGTACCCTTAAGATTTTTTTTAAGTTAATTTTTAAAGTGTACTTTATATATAATTATTTTTTTATAGTATATTCTAACTTAAATTCAATTTTTCTTCGATAAATAATTTTTAGAGATAACTAAACTAAAAAAAAATTTAAAAAAATTCACGACGCCAATTTCTCTCGGAAACGTCGTTGTTACATAGTGACATTACGCGACGCACTTCCATATATTTTACCCTAGATAAGATGGGGAACATGGCTTTGGCACAAATTTGTGTCAAAACCCCCTATTGGGAACATGGCACAAAATTGGCACAATTTTTTTTAGGTAATAAAGGGATTTGTGCCAATTTTTGGCACAAATTTGTGTACGAGTAGTGAGTCCCTTTAGTTTGTTCCTTCGTGCATCCAAATCGACTGTTTTATTTTTAAAAAAGTGAAATAAATGAAACCAGATTAAACAGGAAATTTTAATTATTTCTCATCAAAAATGATATTATTCACTTGTTTGCGAGAATCGCCGTAACTAGTAAAGTTTGCTTCGATACGCGAAGAAAATGTAAATTATAAAAATATGATAAATAAATGTATCGCAGCAAATTTTTTTTTAAATGAAAAAAAACGACAAGAAATATACATTTTATTAAATATAGATTCAAAAATATTTTATATGCGTACGTTACGCGTTAAATAAATTCGTCATTAGTTCGATTTTCTTCTAAAAACCGTTTCCACTCTGTAGGAAAATTTGGACGTATTTCATCAGGACAAATTTTGCCGTCTTTGATTTCGTTGTCTAACCAGCAAATGAATGCCTTTCCAATTTTTTTCCAATTGTCTAAGAAATTGTCGCTAAATTTTAGCCACTTTTGAATTTCAATGAACCGGCTTTCCGTGTTCTTTATCATTTCCGGAACGGAGAGCTTACATTTTCTGTTAAAGAAGGTATAGACTGCCTTCTCTCGCAGAGCTCGCAAAACAACGTACCATATCGTTTTCACTTTCGCCAGTCCGACGGTGCGGTCGTTTATTAAGTAATAAAGAACGTAACCTTCGCAATTTTTCATTCTTCTAATATTCGTAATTTCAGCATTCACGTCTTTTGGAGATATCGAATAGTATTCCGGCGTTGACATCCCCACGAACTTTAAATATTCCAAGCAGACCTGATGAGAGACAGTCGACAACGAATAATTATCTTCGTCGTCGTCACCGTACACCTTTCGGGGCGCTGATGTCATCAACAAGCCGTAGATTTTCGATTCTGTTAGGTGTGAAATATCGACAATATGTTGCCGATCGGTTAGCAGTATTTCGCAAACTACCGTCGTTTTAGTGACGTTCAAGAAACGCTTAAAAATATCCAATTTCGAAACTTCCATCGCGTCAAATGTATCTAATACCGCCATCGCCACCTTTTTTGCGATTAAATATCTCTCCCCGGTGTATTTTTCGACGTCGGAGTAGCACTGGAACAACATGTGTACGTTCTTAGAGCCGGCTATGACGTAGTATTCTCCGGCAATCTTCCTCACCGAGAAATGTCCGCTTTCTCCATTAATTTTTGTCACGCAAACAACCTGGGTAGCGTTCGCGGGAGAATCGAGAAAAAATTTTGACCACGCGTCGTCGTCTTCGGGTTGATGAATATCTTCGTCGCCAATCCCTCCCGTAAACTTTCTGTTGGCGTAAATAGCGAAATCCAACACCTTTTCTTTTCCTTCCAGCCGCATGAAATTCAAACCGCGAGGGACGTTCTTCCAAATCCATTCGTTTTCTCCATAAACCTCGTCCTCCGATTCGCTTTCTTTTATTTTGACGTCGTGTAGGGTGCAAGAATATTCGGGAGGCAGAATACCTTTCGGGACATCAGCGTCAATCACTTTCAGTAAGGAACTTTTGCTCTTAATTTCATCAAACATTTCCTCGGCTATCCTAGAGCTGCATCGGGCCCTCTCACGTTCTATTTCGAAATTGCGACACAATTCTTGTTTTTGAATTTCGGTCATGAAGTCGTAACCCCGCAGCTCATTTTTGAGTAAATCTAAATCTTCGTTTTGTTTCGACGAATCGATATCTCCACCCTGCATTAATGATGATAATTTCAACTCAAATGAGTAGCTCAGCAGCCTTTTTTTATTCCTGATTTTAATCCGCTCTCGATCGCGTCGTCGGATATTAAATAAAAATGTACGACGTCTGAGGTATTTATAAGCTAGATTTAACCAAAATTGTTTTATTTCTAATTAACAAATACTTAACAAATATATTTTTAAGTGTATAATAAAAATAATAATAATAATAATAAAAATAATAATAATAATAATAATAATAATAATATAATAATAATAAAAATAATAATAATAATAATAATAATAATAATAATAATAATAATAATAATAATAATAATAATAATAATAATAATAATAATAATAATAATAATAATAATAATAATAATATATTATCCACGTAATAGTGAAAAAGTAACTAAATCGACGAATCCTCGAATAAGTTTGGAAAACCTACTAATTTTCTCGCTCACTAATAAATGAAATCACGGTATTTTATAATAGGTTAAGTTGAAAAGAAAGAAAAAACAATATTAGTTTCGTAACTTTTATTAAATGTTAAAATAAAATAAAAACGTGCGTAGGAGTGTAGTATATAAAAACAATAACGCGAATATTCGTTGACTGAGACGCGTTCGCGGTACGTGATACTGATTTTAAATAAAAAGTAAGCGAATAATTATTCATCTTTTCCTTTCGCAACTCGGTTTTTTTTGGATTTATTTCCGAAGACGTAGGTCAGAAAAGAAATCACGTGGTTATAAAAAGTGATAAGGTAGTTCCAAAAACGGGTTTCTCCTTCTTCTTTGTTCGTTCGAGGGAAGGGTATGCACGTCCTATCGATTTCTTCGTCGATACTCTGCATAAAACGCCTCCTCTCTTCTATCCCTCTTTCGTTTAATTCTTTTGAGACGGCTGCGATAACCGGTTCGACCGTAAAATCGTATTCCGCTCTCACATCTTCCAAATTCCTGTTTCCGTCGAGAGTGATGAATCTAATATCTTTAAAAGTGTCGTTATTTATAAGGTAATTCACGTATTCCTCGTAAAGGAAGTCTAAGTTTTTCAAGTGGTCCAGCGTGATGGTCGATTCGCCCTCCCTGTTTCTATTTTTTATCCTTTCTAGCGAGACGGAAGGAGATGTTTTAAGGTATACTATGACGTCGGGTATTAGCTTGCGGCCTTCGACGATGTTATACAGATCGTTCACGATATGGTGCTCGGTTTCACTGATATATTTTTGACTAGCGCCGTGGAGAATAAAAACCCTTTGAGCTGATAACGAATATCTCTCGGTCATTATAACGTCGATAACATCTTCTTCGTCTTTCAAAACGTCTAACATTTTCGCGTACCTCTCGTGCGTGGAAATCAAATGAAAAAGCTGAAAGGCGAACGCGTACTTTTTAGGATTTTTGTATGACTCTTTCAGCAGGTTTACGCCGTGATAGTCCTCCCAGTCGTCGACGGGCTCGGGTAACGTTGAGATTCTCGCGTCGTTCCTAAACGATTCGATGAGTGTACTTTTGCCGCTTCCGATATTTCCTTCGATGCACACTATCACTTTTTCGCGGGGAATCGACCTCTCTTCCTCCTCTCCCTCTACCTTTTCCTTCGCCGCTGCCTCTTCTTTCATCGCCATTTGTTGTTGCTGCTGCCTCTAAAATGGTTGACTGGACAGAATAAACTAATCGATGACGTCAGTGTTTTAATGCCAAAAAACCTCGGATCTATACGTATAACCTTTCGTTTTTCATAAATTAATTTTTTTTTTAATTTTTATTTTTTATTTAATTTACTTATACGTTTAATCTAATTATATCTATATATTAATCTAATTGTTTATATTTAATATGTAGATAAATAAATAAATTTTTTTTCAGAAATAAATATATATATATATCGGTATTAATTCACACGCGGTCCGATTACCACCGAAATATTTCGTCAAATTCATTCATTCAACATGGTTGGAACGATCGAAAGTTATATCGGCTTTATAGACCGAAAAGAGATCGAGGGAAATAACGAACTCGTAAAGGTTTCTCTTTACAGAGACTACTACAAAGAAATAATCCTCGTTCCCAGGATATCGTTGCGGAGAATCGGTTTTTTCGTGCGCGGGGGAGATTCGCTTTTCGGCGCGGCCGATACGTCACTCATTCCGACAGGTTACCGCGAAGACGAATCTCGCTCTCGCGGAGGACGATGGCTATCGACCGCTCCTCCTCCTAGAAACGTATCGAACGAGGTTCACGAAAGCGTCCTGAGAAACGTTTTGAAGAATATTTCTAGTTTCGATTCGTACTATTCTTCTCTCACGCGAGGAAATGAGACTAACACGTTGCTAAAATATCCCAAAGTGTGGACGGGGTTTCACCTCGTCGTTCTTCGATCCAGTCGCGACCACGACGCGACCATGACTACAACCACAACCACGACCACCGACGATTTCCTTCGAGTCTGCGTTAAGAACAGGATGGGAGAAAACGTTTTCAACGTTTATAACAGCTGCAAAATGAGCGTGGTCGTGAATACGAATTTCGATTTTATTTTATTTATGTTTTACTACTCCAAAAACCTGTTTCACCCGAGAACGTCCATCCACCAAATGCCCCTGCTGAATTTCAATTGGTTCGTGTTCCTATTGGACTTTGAAAGGGTGTCTCCGCTCGAAGTTCTGAGAAGTTACCTGTTGAAGAAAAATAGGTCTGCCCCGGCCGGAATCTTGACCGCTATCAATTATTTCGTAGACCTCTTGAAATACGAGCATTTTTCGGTCTTGAATTACGGATTCGAAAAAATGATGTTTTCGGAAACGAGGTGCAGGAAGGCTATCGAAAACGCCTTCCGAAAGATGACGCGTTTTCATTCCGCGAACACTGCTTTTTCTTCGCGCGAAGAAAGAATGGAGGAAGGAATAGAAGAAGAAGAAGAAGAAGTAGAAGAAGAAGAAGAGTTCAGCGAAACTGGTGCTTGGAAAAAGCGACGGATGGGGGATTTAGAAAACGAATCGTTAACGAGACGCGTTCAACGTAGTATAGTTAAGAAAACGTTTTGTCAAAAACATTCAAAACGACGAGAAGACGAAACCGGGGCGAAAAGGGGGTCCCCCGCCGCCGACTTCGAAGATCATCGGACCATTTTCGATCGCTGTCCGGCTTGCTTCTTCGAAATTTTTGACGCGCGGATTACCTCCGGTAAATTCGAATCGTACGAGGGGGTTGGACGAGCGTTAAATGACAGCGGCAGCGGTGACGACGATCGTCGTCGCGACTCGTTCGACCGATTGAGGAAGGCTAAAGAAAAAATGGTTTTGGATAAAATGAAACGATCGATCGAAGCTATCGCGCCCCGTTGGAATAACCCGGATTCTATAATCCGTTTTTTGTCCAAGAGTTTGATTCTTTTGTACAACGACGAAACGTGCGATTACACGAGGCATTTAAATTCTCTCCTCATGCGCTCGATTAATTTCTACCAAAGGGGGGACTTTAAAAAATCCATTTTTCCTCTCCTTAACCCTTTCGGAAAAATGATGATGCTAGACATGTTGAATTCGACGGTCGTTAAAGAACCGGACAGCGCCACTGACGGACGAATCATTTGCAACTACGCCTCCGATGTTGCCGAGGGGGAAGGAAGGTATTGGTCTTTCAGTACCGTTAATTCTCACATGACTAAGCAATTTCAGATATACCGATGGGTGTACAACGAAAATTCTTCACCGCCTTTCAATATGAATAACGTTCAAAGAATTCCAGTTTTCGAGGATAACGACGACTCCTCCTCCTCGGGAAAGGGTATCGAAAGCTATCAGGCGTACGCGAAAATTTACTTGAAAAATAGGGTAAATCCTTTAAATTATTTCGAAGAAATGTCTTTGCTTAAAAAGAGGTACAACAATTTTCATTTCAAAACGGAAGGAAATCGCGTACTCGCTGAGCCTAAAATAAAAGAAAAACTGATCGCTATTGATACGGCGGACTATTTCTCTAGTAAAAACGAATTCGGCATAAATTACGACGCGACTCTCAATAACGTTTTAGGGTTAGAAAACGCGAATGTTAGAACGGGCAACCAGGTTTTCGGGATCAATTTTGATCGACAATCGAGCGCTGATGATATCGCTCAAATTCCGGCATCGATAAAGGATGATAGCGTATTATGTTTCGTTCGCGAGGAAGAGCAAGATACCTTGCTGAGAAATCAGTCCAAGTTGATGGCTTCGTTTTTCGACACCGAAACCACCGGATTGGACGCCATTGATGAACGCATGTATAGCTTGGCCGTTTGTACTCGTCCGGTTTTCGAGAAGGATATCAAACGCGTGTACGTATTCGCCGTCGTCCCTAAGACCGAATCCCCCTCCTCCAACGCGGCGCCTAATGCCTCGTCGTCTTCATCATCATCATCATCATCATCTTCATCATCATCATCATTATCATCGTTCGCCAAGGGAATACGGAGCAAGCTATCGGACTTATTCTCGCAAAAGAAATCATTGTACGGGAAAGTCGAGAAATTGGAGTGCGACGTTTTCGATAACGAGGCGGAAATGTTGAGAGCCGTCGACGAATTTTTTTACTCCAACTTCCACATGTTCACGTATTTAGTGGGGTTTAACGTGACTTTCGACATATCCTTTTTGCTGGTTCGAATGATTATTAACGACGTCGCATCTAAGATATTTCAATTGGAAAAGCTCTCCATTAGCGATAAGAAGGATATCTTAAGCGCCTACCGTGCCTCAAAATCGATTTTTATTCGAAGCGCCGGTGGCGGTAGTAGCAAGACCGAAAAAGAAAGACGCGCCCAGAGCGGTGATGGTGCAGGGGGGGTTCCTTTCAACCCGAACGAAAAAAACTACGATCGCTTTCTTCAGATAGTGAGAGCCATTTTAATCCCGGAAATGTGTTTCTTTGATATGCAAAAAATGGTTCGTTTGAAGTTCGATAAATTATCCTCGTACAATCTGAATTCGTGCGTCGAAAACGTGTGCGGGCGAGAGCAAATGGAAATCGAACAAAAAATGATTATCGACGTGCAGGACTTGCTCAACTACTTTCGCAGCGGAGCCAGAGACTCGGAAAAAGCCGCTTACATACACGCCTACTGCGTTCACGATGCCGCCCTGGTGAGTCTCCTAGAGTCGAGCCTAAACACGGTGATGGAACAAGCCTCGCTGGGCAAATTGACGGGAAAGACGTTCGACACCTTAATCGGATGGGCGCCCAAAGGAAGTAAAATCGTTCAAGCCTGTTTCGAGAACGATGTGAAACGTAAAAAGGAGATTCTAGTCAGCAACACGGGATATTTTGATAACCACAATAATTACCAATGCTCTACGAAAGGCGGGCTCGTAATAACTCCGATCCAAATGTCCATTTCGGACTACGGGGTGATAACGTTAGATTTCGCATCCCTTTATCCCTCCATAATGATCACGAACAATTGTTGTCCCTCGACTTTCGCGTTTCATAGTCAGGTCGTGAGGTCCGTCGAGTATCGGCGTCGCGGACAATCGTTTATTCCCGATACCGGCGATGCTGTTGAAAGCGAAATAGTTTCTCCTCGTAGGATAGAAGATATTGACGAGAGCGCGATGAACGTCTTTAACGCTCACACCTCCTTTTGCTCGTCGATTATGAGATATTGGATCCCTTACAGCGTGATCGTCGAAAAATTTAACCGCGAGGCGGACTTAGCCAACGGACGCTATTTGGGGGTCGATTATTTTCCGAGGCTCTCCTTTCCCAGTTGGATAGAGGAAAGGGGTTACTGGCGCGAGGACGCGCAAGTGCAGCCGGCTGGATTAAAGTATTACTTCCCCCTCCTTTACGATCTCTCGGTCAACGAGTACGAAGGGAAGGAGAAATTGTTCGAGGAAATATTTTACCCGTTCGGCAACCTCGTGAAATCCGCCGACGATTTGGGAAAATTGATTTCGAAGCTGCTGGAGGCGACGTCACTACCGCGTCTCGAAGAAAATCTGAAAGAAGCTTTGAACGGAAAAAGGGGGAAAACGGGTATTAAGGAGGCGTTGAACTTCCTTTACGTTAACGAAAGCGGGTCGAGCGAAGAAGAAGCAAAATTGCCGTTTAAAACCTTTCTTAATCAACCCTCCTAAGAAACGTTATTGAAAGGTTGTGGGAGAAAATGAAGCAATGAATTGGCGTTGGAATATTATTTAATACAAATGAATCATTCACTATATATATGTATGTTTGCACGCGAACACTTGTATTTGTTATCATGATTTCATAAATAAATTTGGTAAAGCTATGGTGATAATTTATATTCGATGTATAAAAAATATTTTTGAGTTCAATTTAGTTTCATTTCTACCTAATCGCACCGTGAAGTATTTTTTGATGTCTTTATTTGATTCAATTACACAAAAAAAGCATTTCAAGATTTACATTCATATTTTCACGTGGGTTTTGTTTCAATATCCGTGAGATTTGTTTTCTTTTTAACATAAACCGCACGTTGTACTTAAATATCACGTGATTTTTATCTTACGCGAGATTTTCTTTTTATCTCAAATAATTTCTACGAAGGGTTTGTTTTAATGAGCGTGAAAATCGTTTCTCTTTTAACAAAATCGCAAGTTTCGTACGAAAAACAGAAATATTACGCGAGTGTTTTATTACATCGTTAAAAAATGTGATTTTTAGAGGGAAAAACTAGAAGTTCGATTAAACCGGTGAAATTACCACGTGAGGTTTTCCTTTTGTGCCGTTACAAATTCCCCCGAGGACTCGAATGAAACCTCACGCTTGGTTTTCGTTTTTTCAAAAATAATTTCCACCTCGATTTCGTTTTAATGCGCGCGAGAATCGTTTTTTATTTAACAACACCGCGAGTTTCGTACGAAGAACAGGAATTTTACACGAATTTTATATTTTATCGTAGAAAAAGTGATTTTTTTGTAAGGAAATACGTTGAGGTAAATTAATGAAATTTCCACTCAAGGTTTTAATTCTTTGGCGTATAAAAATTCACTGAGGACTCGATGGAAAATCTCACGCGGGGTTTTCGTTTTTTCGCAAATAATCTCCACGCGGGGTTTGTTTTAAGGCGGGCGAGAATCGTTTCTTTTTTTTTTTAACAAAACCGCGAGTTTCATATGAAAAATAAGAATTTTTACACGAATTTTTTATTTTACCGTAGAAAAAGTGTTCTTTTTTAATGAAAACTATACGATGAGGTAAATTATGGAATATTCCACGCGAGGGTTTCCTTTTTTGGCGTTTAAAAATCCACCGAGGACTCGATGGGAAATCTCACGCGAGGTTTTCGTTTTAGCAAATATTCCACGCGAGATTTGGTTTAAGGCGCGCAAGAATTGTTTCTTTATTTTTTAACAAAACCGCGAGTTTCGTACGAAATATAGGAATTTTACACGAATTTTATATTTTATCGTAAAAAAAGTGTTTTTTTTAGGGAAAACTATACGTTAAGGTAAATTAATGAAATTTCCACGCGAGGTTTTAATTCTTTAGCGTATAAAAATTCTCCGAGAACTCGATGGAAAATCTCACACGAGGTTTTCCTTTTTTCGCAAATAATTTCCACGTGGGGTTTGTTTTAATGCGCGTGAGAATCGTTTCTTTAATTTTTAACAAAACCACGAGTTTCGCACGAAAAATAGGAATTTTACACGAATTTTATATTTTATCGTAGAAAAATTGTTTTTTTTTAAGGAAAACTATACGTTGAAGTAAATTAATAAAATTTCCACGCGAGATTTTAATTCTTTGGCGTATAAAAATTCTCCGAGGACTCAATGGAAAATCTCACGCGAGGTTTTCGTTTTTCCGCAAATAATTTTCACGTGGGGTTCGTTTAAATGCTCGTGAGAATCGTTTCGTTTTTAACAAAACTGCGAATTTCCTACGAAAAATAGGAAAATTACACGAATTTTATATTTTAACGTAAGAAAAGTGACCTTTTTTAAGGAAAACTATACGTTGGTATAGATTAAGGAAATTTTCACGTGAGGTTTTCCCCTTTTTTGGCATATAAAAATCAACCAAATACTCAATGGAAAATCTCACGCGAGGTTTTCGTTTTTTCGCAAATAATTTTCACGTGGGGTTCGTTTAAATGCGCGTGAGAATCGTTTCGTTTTTAACAAAACTGCGAATTTCCTACGAAAAAAAGGAAAATTACACGAATTTTCTTTTTTATCGTAATAAAAGTGACTTTTTTAGGGAAAACTATACGTTGGCATAGATTAATGAAATTTTCACGTGAGGTTTTCCTTTTTTGGCGTATAAAAATAAACCAAACACTCAATGGAAATTCTCACGTGAGGTTATCGTTATTCCGCAAATAATTTCCACGTGGGGTTCGTTTTAATGCGCGTGAGAATCGTTTCTTTTTTAACAAAACCGCGAATTTCGTACGAAAAATAGGAATTTTATACGAATTTTATTTTTTATCGTAAAAAAGTGACTTTTTTTAAGGAAAACTATACGTTGGCATAGATTAATGAAATTTTCACGTGAGATTCGGTTTAGCACGCGTATAAAAAATGTCGAAAGACGAAAAACACAAAACCTACGTAGAATTTATCGCTCGTGAATTTTGGTGAATTCGAAGAAAAACACAAACTATACGTTTTAACCGAACCAGGCAAAACATTACGTAGAATTTGCTCCGTTTGCGTGTAAAAAGAGTGTTTTTCGTATATTTTAGTCAGGTGAACTTACCTAACCTAACCTAACCTAACCTAACCTAACCTAACCTAACCTAACCTCCGCGGGGGGACGGGGGTTAAAAAAAAGGTTTTGGGGGGTTGGCCTTTTTTTTTTTTTCGTATATTTTATCCATCGGAACTTACCATAACCTAACCTAACCCAACCTAAACCTAACCTAACCTAACCTAACCTAACCTAACCTAACACCTAACCTAACCTAACCTAACCTAACCTAACCTAACCTAACCTAACCTAACCTAACCTAACCTAACCCTAACCTAACCTAACCTAACCTAACCTACCTAACCTAACCTAAAACCTAACCTAACCTTAACCTAACCTAACCTAACCTTAACCTAACCTTAACCTAACCTAACAATTTAAACTAACCTAACCTAACCTTAACCCTAACCTAACCAAATCCTAACCTAAACTCAACCTAGACAACGTAACACTTAAGCTAAGTTCACTGACGTTCTTTTCTACGCAAAATTGGTTTTTAACTCTTTTTCGCATGCTTTTTAACTCTTTTTCTACATTTTTGCGTAAAAAAACTGTTTTTCGTCACAACTGTAACTATACGAAACGACATTTTATACGCAAAAATTGCCGAAAAACACGTAGGTTTTGTTCCAATTAGAAAAAAAACACACAAAAAATACGCAAAATTTAAAAAACGTAGGTTAACTTTATAGCCCTTAAAAATTGGTCGTGCGGTACGTTTTTGCCTCCCGCGGATACTAGAAACGCGTCCTACGCTCGTGGGTGACGTGCTATTAGACTCGTTCTTGATATTATAGTACGAAAAAGAAGAAATACCTCACGTAGGTTAAGTTTCTTACTAAAATAAAGAAAATCACACGCGCGAAACCCGCGTGAAAATTATGTTTGCGAATAATAAAAACAACTTTTCAAGTCAAATAATTATCAAAATTTTGTAAACGATATCTCGCGTAAGATTAACCTAACCTAACCTAACCTAACCTAAGCATTAAACCTATATCTACGGGAGATAATTTTTTTTTTGTAATACAAAAACCTTACTCGTGTTAGGTTTCCAAACTCCGTAGTGAAAATCTCGCGTAGATATTCATAAAAGATATTTCGCGTAAGAAATATTCTATGCAGGATTTAGCGTATATCTACGTTGGTTAAGGATTCTTTTTGTAAATACCTCACGTAAATTATGTTTCAAAGTTATACATCCAAAATCACACGTAAATATTGTTATATAGTTTTCCGAACGAAACCCACGTGGGATTTATATTTGTAGAAAAATAAATGAATTTTAACGTCAAAAAAGTTTTTAATATTTGAAAACAGATATCTCGCGCGAGGTTTATCCTATAAAGAATTAAGCTTATACCTACGTGAGTTAAAGATTCTTTTTGTAAATGCAAAAATCTCACGTATAGTAAATTTCGAAGTCATATAACCAAATCTCACGTGAATATTGTTATATATAGTTTCCGCACGAATCCCACGTGAGAATTATGTTTATACCCAATAAACCAATTTCAACGTCAAAAAAAGTATCAAACCTTTATAAAAGATATCTCGCGTAAGATTTATTTTATGGAGGATTTAGAGTATATATACGTGAATAAGGACTCTTTTTGTAAGCACAAAAACTTCACGTAAATTAAGTTTCAAAGTTATGTATCCAAAATCACACGTAAATATTGTTATATAGTTTTCGGCACGAAACCCACGTGGGATTTATATTTGCAAAAAATAAACCAATTTTAACGTCAAAAAAGTATCAAAATTTAATAAAAGAAATCTCGCGCGAGGTTTATCCTATGAAGAATTAAGCGTATATCCACGTGAGGTAAAAGTTGTTTTTGTAAATACAAAAATCTCACGTAAAGTAAATTTCAAAGTTACTTAACCAAAATCTAACGTGAAAATTGGTATATAGTTTGCACACGAAACCTACGTGGGAATTATGTTTATAACCAATAAACCAATATCAACGTCAAAAAAGTATCAAAATTTCATAAAAGATATCTCGCGCGAGGTATATCCAATGAAGAATTAAGCGTATATCTACGTGAAGTAAAAGTTCTTTTTGTAAATACAAAAATCTCACGTAAAGTAAATTTCAAAGTTACGTAACCAAAATCTCACGTGAATATTGTTATATAGTTTCCGCACGAAACCCACGTGGGAATTATGTTTATATCGTTTGTTTTTTTATCAAATATTTTTGAAACTTTTTTTACGTAAAAATTATTTCATTGTTTACAATTTAGCGATATCTACGTAGGTTAAGATTATTTTTGTAAATACAATGATCATACGTAGAGAAAAGTTGAAAGTTATGTAACTAAAAATCTCACGTAAATATTGTTATATAGTTTCCGTACGATACCTAGGTTGAATTAGGTTTATAACCAATAAAACAATTTTAACGTAAAAAAAACATGAAAATTTTTATAAAAGATATCTCGCTGAGGGTTTATCTTATGGAGCATTTAGCGTATATCTACGTGGATAAGGATTCTTTTTGTAAGCACAAAAACTTCACGTAAATTAAGTTTCAAAGTTATGTATCCAAAATCACACGTAAATATTGTTATATAGTTTTCCGCACGAAACTCACGTGGGATTTATATTTGCAAAAAAATAAACCAATTTTAACGTCAAAAAAGTATCAAAATTTAATAAATGAAATCACGCGCGAGGTTTATCCTATGAAGAATTAAGCGTATATCTACGTGAGGTAAAGATTCTTTTTGTAAATGCAAAAATCTTACGTAAAGTAAATTTCAAAGTAACTTAACCAAAATCTCACGTGATTATTGTTATATAGTTTCCACACGAAACCTACGTGGGAATTATGTTTATAACCAATAAACCAATTTCAACGTCAAAAAAGTATCAATATTTCAAAACAGATATCTCGCGCGAGGTTTATCCTATGAAGAATTAAGCGTATATCTACGTGAGGTAAAGATTCTTTTTGTAAATGCAAAAATCTTACGTAAAGTAAATTTCAAAGTAACTTAACCAAAATCTCACGTGATTATTGTTATATAGTTTCCACACGAAACCTACGTGGGAATTATGTTTATAACCAATAAACCAATTTCAACGTCAAAAAAGTATCAAAATTTCATAAAAGAAAGCTCGCGCGAGGTTTATCCTATGAAGAATTAAGCGTATATCTACGTGAGGTAAAAAAAATTTTGTAAATACAAAAATCTCACGTGAAGTAAATTTCAAAGTTACTTAACCAAAATCTCACGTGAATATTGTTATATAGTTTCCACACGAAACCTACGTGGGAATTATGTTTATAAACAATAAACCAATTTCAACGTCAAAAAATTATCAAAATATCATAAAAGATATCTTGCGCAAGATTTATTCTATGGTGGATTTAGCGTATATCTACGTGGTTAAGGTTTCTTTTTGTAAACAAAAAACCTCACGTAAATTACACGTAGATATTGTTATATAATTTTCAGCGTGAAACCCACGTGGGATTTATATTTGCACAAAAATAAACCATTTTTAACGTCAAAAAAGTATCAAAATTTTATAAATGATATCTCGCGCGAGCTTTATCCTATGAAGAATGAAGCGTATATCTACGTGAGTTAAAGATTCTTTTTGTAAATACAAAAATCTCACGTAAAGTAAATTTAAAAGTTACGTAACCAAAATCTCACGTGAATATTGTTATAGGCTATATGTTCCATAGTATAAACCTTACGCGAGATATCATTTATAAAATTTTGATACTTTTTTGACGTTAGAATCGGTTTATTGAATATAAACATAATTCCCACGTCGGTTTCGTGCGGAAACTATACAACAAAAAGAATCCTTAACTCACGTAGATATAGGCTAAGTACTCCATGGTATAAATCTTACGCGAGATATCATTTATGAAATTTTGATATTTTTTTGACGTTATAATTGGTTTATTGATTATAAACATAATTCCCACGTAGGTTTCGTGCGAAGACCATATACAAATATTTACGCGAGGTTTTAGTTACATAACTTTCAAACTTACGTTACGTGGGGTTCTTGTATTTAAAAAAGAATCTTCAACTCACGTAAATATACGCTAAATGCTCCATAAGATAAACCCTACGTGAGATAACTTTTAGGAGATTGCGATACATTTTCTACGTTAAAATTGGTTTATTGGTTATAAGCATAATTCTCACGTAGGTTTTGCGCAGAAACAATATACCGATATTAACGCGAGGTTTCTGTTGCTGCATAACTTTGAAACCTAATTTACGTGAGATTTCGCATTTACAAAAAGAAACCCTAACTCACGTAGATATACTCTAAATACTCCATTGGATAAATCTTACGCGAGATATATTATACGCAATTTTGATACTTTTTTGACGTTGAAATTGGTTTATTGGTTATAAACATAATTCCCACGTGGGTTTCCAATGTTTTATAACCGAAACCTCACGTTAATATTGGTATATAGTTTCAGCACGAAACCTACGTGGGAATTATGTTTATAACCGATAAACCAATTTTGATGTCGAAAAAAGTTTCAAAATTTCGTAAAAATTGAGTGAGTTAAATTTCAATGTTCCATAGCGAAAATCTCGCGCAAAGATTTTATCGTTTAGATTCAACGGTAAACCTACGTGATATTTATTTTTTGTTCTCAAAAGAAAATAATTTATTCATCGAAAAAGGTATCAAAATATAATAAACGATATTTCACGTTAGTTTTTCAATAAGCGTATATTTCCACACGAAACTCACGTGAAAATCGTTTGTAAAATATTAAACAAATTTTACGTAAAAAAAGTGTCAGAATTTTTGGTAAAAACAAATAACTATAGAGATAGTTTTTTATTCAACATATATAATAGGAGATAGATAGATAGAATAAAAATGTTTATAAAAAAAAAAAAATTTGTAGTTTAAGTTATTCTCGCTTTTTCCAAGATCAAATCTGCGAGCATCTTCTCTTCTTGAGGGTGGCCGTGACCGTAAATCTCGTCGTGATCTCTCATGATCGAAGACACGCTAGGATACTCGGCTCGGTAATCGTAAATTTCTTCTCCTTGCATTTTTTCTTCGTTTCTACACAAATCGGAGCGAGGTTTAGTTTTCGATTAGGAAAGTTCACGGGAGTAGCGACAAATTCCCCGCTTGTTTTCATTACCTCGTCGATATTGTAATATTCTCGACACTCATCCCCACTATATTTTTGACGCCCATCGAGTTTTTTATTCCGCTGCTTCTTTTTTGGCTTTGCTTCGGATGGTCCGATCGAGCTTCGTTCAAAAAACTCTTCATCCGATGGAGGGTGAACATTTATGAATGGCGCGTGATGAGGAGTCTGGAGATCGACGTGGCCTATATCGCCCACCGCGGGTTTATTTTGACGCGCCTTCTTCAATTCTTTTCTTTTCATTAATGTTGGAGGAGAGGCGTCCAGGCTTTCTTTATTAACTCGAAAATCGAATGGGGTTGAACGAGAGGCCCAAAGCCCTTCCGAAGCTCTTTCGATTTCGTATTCCCTTCTTTTGTCAAGGTATGAAGCGATGTGCTCCGAGGTTGGGAGATCAAGGGGGTATAAATTATCAATCGCGGGTTTATTTTCACCCCAAATATTCTTCGATTCCTTTTTTTTAATTAACGTTGATGACGAAAAGGTATTGGGATCTCCGTTGTCAGCTCGATAATCGGACGGGGTTGAACGAGCGGACCAAATCCCTTCCGAAGCTGTTGGGGCTGGGATATTATCTCTCCCCAAGTAGGATGGGGTAAGATCTACGGTTTCGCTTTGAATAGGAGACGGTGTCCAATTGCCCATCGGAGGTTCCTGTCGATGGAAAATATTCAATTCCTTCTTTTTATTCAATTTAGTTGAAAAGGCGTCCTGGTCTTTACGTTTAGCTTTTACCTTTTTTACCTCAAAACTAGAAAGGTAATGCTCCATGGCTTTAGTTGGTGAAAAATTATTAACATCGGTGATAGTTTTTATACTACACGCTTCAGGTGTATTTTTAATGGGGGTTAATACTTTCTTCTTTAATCCCTTCTTTTTATTTGATGTTTTTGAAAGCGCATCCGAGTCTTCATTATTACCTCGACGATCTAAATTCTTATACTCTTTATTAACACTAGAAAGATCCATTGTAGAGTGATTGATAAACTCGATCGAGGCAACCTTTTTATAGAGCGTGGTGACGTATTGATATTTGAATTCAAATAATATTAAAAAAAATAATATTCTTAATTAATAATTTGGCAAAAAATTTCCACAAACGTACAAACACCCCCACACTCATATATGACGTCAATAAATATATTCCCTTTGAGAGTACAAAAATTTAACGTGAAATAAGTTTCATAAGCCAATGTAACTAATTTATTTTCGTATTAAAGCAGCTTTACCTATTCTTATCTGAATTACGTTTTATATAGTAACTTAATTTTTCAGAATGTTTGTTTAACTCAGTGTCGTTTTATCCCTAATCATATCTGCCAATTGTAACTAGGACGTCGATTGGCCAGCAGAAACCTCGCATAAAGAACACTCGTTACTATTTAGCTATAGCATAGCCCTATTTCTTTTAAAAAAAGTAGGTTGAAACAGGAAATTAAAAAAGCTTCATTGAATGTTTTTTATTATAAAAATAGAAATGTAAATTTAAAATAAAATTTTATTTATAATTAAAAAGATTAATAAAAATTACATAATTTGGTCGCGAACATCCCTTCTTCCGACGAGAAACTATTTCTTGCGAGCCGGCTTCAATTGTTTTTTTAATTTTCTTCTCATTTCCGTAATTAGAGATTTGATGTGCGATTTTATGGTGCTTTTTATTCTATTGATCACGACTCCATTAGGAAATCCTAGTACATGTGAATAAAATTTTATAGTATTTAGGGTTATTTGTTTCCTTATACACCCCGCTGAGATTTTATCATTTTTCCTTTCGATCTCGTTCTTGAAAAGCATGAAGAAAAAGTTCCTCTCTCCATTGTTGAATAGCTTGTTCTTTTCCAGTGGTTCTTTGTTTCTCAAATCCATCAAAGCTTTGGTTTGAGCGTCCGCTTCAATAAGAACGAAATCATTCATCTCCTCAACGTTCATCCTCATTTTTTTTTTGGAACTGATGGGTTGTTCCCTATTCTCTATAAAAATAATAAATCCATTAGTGAATATTAAAACAAATCATATAATGTTTTTATATAAAATATTTTACGGAAATATTTATTTTACCTTTTAATTCTTTATTCATTTCTTGTTCGTCATCGTCATCATCATCGTCGTCGTCATCGCCACCGGATTCGAGAAAGTGCACATGATGATAAAAATCGTGTATTCCGCTCGCAGAAGAAACATGGGGGTGTGGAGTAGAGGTTGAAGGTAGTTGCGGTATTTCTCTCAATAGTGAATCGTCTTTTGTCGTCATATCTAAACAGAGGAAAATAAAAAATATATATATATATATAATATAGATGCAATTTATCAAAATATATGTATATATGTAAATATATTCTGAATCATATATATATACTATATATATACTATATATATATATATCGGTGAAAATAAAGGAACAAAATACTCGTCGTTATCTTTACCTCTATTATCTTCCCCAATATTTTGCATGACCACATTATCGTAGTAAGAGAGAGAGGGGTGGCAGGAAATTGATTCACTCGATTCGTCGGGTGTTTTCTGGAGTTGATGACCCCGCTGTTCTTCATTTTCAGAGTCTCCGCTTTGTTTCCTTTTTTGCTTCCGTTCACTTCTGGGTATTTCCTTTTGCGGTGTTTGATTTTTTTCAACTAATGTTTTTCTTAGAATAGCTTGTTTGATTTTCGAACGATTACCAGAACTCGGGGGAATATCTGGTGATGTAAATTCAACTCGTTCTTGTTCTTTATCTTCCTCCTTTTCAACACCCTCTGCATCGCGTCCCTCTCCGACTTCGTGAACGGATGACTCATCGGAAGATTCGTCGAGTTTTTCACCAGGTGCTTTATCGGCCTCCTCCTCCTCCTCCTCCCGTTCGGGTGACTCGTCTGGAGCTTTACCAGCCTCCTCTTCGGAAGACTCGTCCTGCGCATTATCTGGCTCTTTATCGATTTCGTATCTGGATGAAACTTCGTCGGGTAAAATCTGATCGGATGCTTTGGCTGGCGCGTCAACGTGAACTTCGACGAGCGTCGGACTATCGGGTGACTTTTCACGACGCGCGGCAGAATCATCATCGGGCTCCTTTTCGTCTTCCCACTGCAGTTTTCCTCCCGTTTCGCTCTCTTCTCCGCCATCTATTTTAAAGTTGTTTGAAAAATGTAGTAGAAGACTTCCTTTTTTGGTTTCTAGATACGCGTTGGCTAGGGTTACGGTGCTTATGGTAGCGTTGTAATATTTCTCCGCCGTATTTTCGTGATGATACATTAATCGGGCGACGTTTTTCCGAAGCTTCGGTTGATGAACCGCCGTTTCTGTAGTCGTGCCTTTTCTGTTGAACGTGGTGGTAAATTGCTTCTGCAAATCGCACATTTTCGTTAATTTTTTCATGGCGTTGCCTAGCGCTTGAGTCGTGAAAGGGCCCCCCTGATAATTTAAAAACAACATTTTCTGAGGATCGAAGAAATCCGCTCTTTTTGGCGTCCTCGTGGATTCTTCTAATTCGTCGTTTCCCTCTTCAAACGCGTTCTCGGTGGCCGCCATTTCTCGCCCGGCCTCCAGAAACGTCGGTCTCACGTAGGTCACGTAAGCGTCCAGGGCGATTTTCAATGTGTGAGTTAACATGATTGTTGCGTCCCCGTACATATTTTGAGTTTTGTGTTTCTCGCAGTTTAAGATGTAAAGATTTTTGAGTTCGTCCTGATTCGAAGAACCGGCTGCGGAGCTTTCGACATCGGCGCCCACGATTTCGCTCACAGTTTGTATTTTTTTTATATTGTGGTACTCCTCCATCGTCAGATTGCATATGATGCCGGACCTCCCCGAGGAAGCGGCCAGAAGTAAAAAAATTACGATGTTTCTTTGTATGGCTGGTGTGTACATCTTTGAGTTAATCATCCCGTTGATGAGATTCTTCATTCCGGCGTAGAAAAAATTATGTCTGATCACCTTATCGATATCTTCGCAGAAAATCATTTTTGTCACATCCTTCTTTTCTTTTCTCTGTTGGAACGCCGCTTTAGAGTTAGCTAACTGGTGTTTGAAACGAGGAATTTCGGCGGCTATGAAGCTCTTTAGGTATTTTTTCACGCCCGATTGAATTTGTTTCAGCTTCATCATCTGTTTCAAAAATTTTACGAAATCCTCGATTTTCATGGTCATGGTGTTCGGCGAAAGCGTGGTCTTTTTCGACCACTCCATTAGTAGCGATAAATATTTTTGACCGTGCTCGTACGTCGTCATACCCAACAGGTGATATTGAAGATTGGCCGCTTTTTTGGGAGAAAATGGAGTATGTGGATTTAACCGCAGTGCGGAAAATACATCGATAATATTTTTTTCGACATTTTGAAACCTCAGCAAGATCCTTTCGTATAACGCCGTATTATTCTTTAAAAAGGACTTATATTTTGTTATCAAATTATTTTCTATTATCTGGTGGTGTTCTACCCATGAGGACGATATTTTGTTTTTACTTTTTTCGATTTCAAATTCATTCCCGTCACCAACGTCGTCGCCATCATTTTTACCTTTTGATTTGTTTTGTCCCCCAATTACGGTCGGGCTAGAGTTTTTAAGCTCTCTTCGCTCTGAACGATTTAGATTGTTATGGTTTTTTCTCACGTGATTGTTCATGTTGTTAAAAATTTTATTGCATATTACGCACAAAGCCCCAACATCATTTTTATTCGATGTGTAAAAGACTACTTGCAGTTCGCATTTAATTAGTAGATCCTTCGTAGTTTTGCTAATTTTATCATGGTTTTTCGATTTCAAATGGTCTTTAAGAGATCGGTGAATGACCTATAAAAAATAAAAAAAACGTATAAGAAACGAGTTGGTTACCAATAGGAAACAATATGAACTATTTTTTGCTATCTTTCAACCCACCTTAGAGCAAAAATAACACTTAATTCCCCTGTTTTTGAACGACGTGTTTTCTTCATTTTCGGAGAATGCTCTCCCCCCATCTTCCTCCTCCGATGGTGTCCTCGTAGTAGTTGTAGGTTTCTCATTAATTCCGTCGTATATGTTGAAATAAAACTTCATCATAGATTTTTCTAAACGAAGATATATATATATATATATATATATCTATATCTATATCTATATCTATATATCTATATATCTATATATCTATATATCTATATTATATATATATATAATATATATATATACCGTATATAGTATACTATATAATAATATATATATATATATATATATATTTAACAAATTCAATGCCTAATTGAAATATGTTAAAAAGATGAACAAAATTATTTAAATCGTTTTAATTGATTAATTAGATAAATTAAATTTACCAAAAAAAATAAACGATTATATTTTATACATTCAAACTTACGCGTAGATTCTTTATAGTAATAGTCATATCCTAGGTAATTGTCTTGATGTAGGATATCTTTTCCACCTTCATCGGTTGATTTAACAACGGTTTCAATCTTTTTTTTATATCTTTTGACGTGAGTGGTTTCTTCTTCTTTTTCAGTTTCTGACGTCGATGAATTGGATTCACCGGCTTTCGAAGATAATTTTGAAGAATTAGAGCTATGAGAAGATGGAGATGAAATCGACTTATCACTTTCTTCCTCCTTGTGAGATTTCATATTCCTCATAAAATCGAGCAGTTTTTGCTTCTCTTTTTCGCTCAAATGTTTAAACTTTCTCCTAAATTTTTTATCCTTATCCTTAGAGCGAGAACGCGACTTCTTTTTCGATTTCATTTTTACAGTGTAATCTGAAATTTAAGCAATGAGAAAAAGACAATATAGCTAGTTTTATTATCATCTATAACATCATATTTTAAATTTAGTCCTAAAAATTTCCTATTGAAAAATTTAAAATGCATTTTATTTTATTTAAAAAATAAAAAAGTTACGAGCTTAGCTTTTGCAAATAAATTCAAACGTTACAATTGAATGTGAATTTTGTATCGACAAAAATTTAAATCTAAACACAAATTTAGTAAAAATATAAATTTATATATATATATATATATATATATATATATATATATATATATATATATATATATATATATATATATATATATATATATATATATATATATATATATTCTCTAAATATAATGTGTCTATGCGATTTAAAAACAGTTACTATTTTATAACGTTTTCAAAAATAAATTTATTTTCATTAACGCTATGTAAATTGACTTTCCCTGAAACAAACTATGGATAAATAATATCTCTAAATAAAAAATTTAACACTGTACAAGTTTTTTTGAAAGCGTAAAAAATTAGGGAAAACGAATAATGCTAAATGAAAAGTTTTAAAAAAAATTAAACTTCGTATTTCATCTATATTGAAAATTTATTTCCAAATTACCAAATATGAAAATTCATAAGTAAATGATTTGAAACAAATATTCTCATATGCAATGCAATAACAATTTGTTTCGATTGGGTATTGTATTTTATTTTTATATTACTATTGCACAAAATTCTCAAAAAGATCATTTTCATACACATAATTTCAAGGAAAACATACCTTAAAAATTATATTTATTTGTAAACTTATATCGTGGAACTGAAAACTCATGTAAATTATTCACAGGCAAAATTTCTTACGTATATGATTTCCAAATAGCATATTTTTCTTAAAATAAACTAACCCTTACGAAATTTTTGAGTAATTAAAATTTATTTTTTGTATATATAATGTAATTTGACTTTCCATCAAACAAACAATGGATAAACAATATCTCTAAATGAAAATTTAGCCCTATACAAGTTATTTTAAAAGCCAAAAAAATTAATTTCCAAAATACCAAATATGAAAATTCTTACGTAAATGATTCAAAATTTACAACATCGTTTGAAGCGAACATTTTATTATGCATTAACGATTTTTTCCGATTGGGTATTTTATATTTATAGTTAAACTAGTTACTATATATATATATATATATATATATATATATATATATATATATATATATATATATATATATATATATATATATAACATCTAAACATCTAATGTGTCAATGCGATTTATAAACAGTTACTATTTTAAAAAATTTTAAAATATAATTTTATTTTCATTAACATTGTGTAATTTGACTTTCCATGAAACAAACAAAGGATTAAAAATATCGCTAAATTAAAATTTAACTATATACAAGTTATTTTAAAAGCGAAAAAATTAGGGAAAACGAATACCACTTAACGAAAAGTTTAAAAAAAATTCAAACTTCTTTATTCGTAGTATTAAAAATTCATTTCCAAATTACCAAATATGAAAATTCTTACGTAAATGATTCAAAATATACAACACAATTTGAAACAAACATTCTGATACGCATTAACAATTATTTACGATTGGGTATTGTATTTTTATAGCTAAACTAGTTAATGTTACACAAAATTCTCAAAAAGATCACTTTTCATACACATAATTTAATAGAAAACATACCTTACAAATTATATATATTTGTATACTTATTTCGTAGTAATGAAAACTCATGCAAATTATTCACAGGCAAAATTTCTTACGTATATGATTTCCAAATATCATATTTTTCTTGAAATAAACTATCCCTTACGTAATTTTTGAGATTAAAATTTAGTTGGTTATATATATATATATATATATATATATATATATATATATATATATATATATATATATATATATATATATATATATATATATATATATATATATATATATTTATATATATATATATATATATATATATATATATATATATATATATATATATATATATATATATATATATATATATATATACAGTTCGCAATTTAAGGCTCATTTACTAATGTCAGCCGGAATGCGAACTGAAAACGTTCGTCGAGGAGAGGAAAATCGATCAATCTTTTCAATTGGCAATTTAATTCTCATTCACTATTTTAAATCGAAATGCGAACTGAAAAAGTTCATCGAGGAAAAGAAAATCGATCAACTTCACCCGTTCGCAATTTAATTCACATTCACTAATTTAAATCGAAATGCGAACTGAAAAAGTTTTACGAGAGAAAAATCGATCCACCTTTTCAGTTCGCAATTTAAGGTTCATTCACTAATTTCGCAATTTAAGGCTCATTCACTAATTTCGCAATTTAAGGCTCATTCACTAATTTAAATTGAAATGCGAACTGAAAAGTTTTTCGAGGAGAGGAAAATCGATCCACCTTTTCAGTTCGCAATTTAGGGCTCATTCACTAATTTCACAATTTAAGGCTCATTCACTAATTTCGCAATTTAAGGCTCATTCACTAATATAATTCGAAATGCGAACTGAAATTTTTTTTTGAGGAGAGGAAAATCGATCCCTTCTCAGTTCGCAATTTAAGGCTCATTCACTAATTTCGCAATTTAGAGCTCATTCACTAATTTTGCAAGTTAAGGCTCATTCACTAATTTAAATCGAAATGCGAACTGAAATTAGTTTTTCGAGGAGAGGAAATTCGATCCACCTTTTCAGTTCGCAATTTAAGGCTCATTCACTAATTTCGCAATTTAAGGCTCATTCACTAATTTCGCAATTTAAGGCTCATTTACTAATATAAATCGAAATGCGAACTAAAAAAGTTTTTTGAGGAGAGGAAAATCGATCCCTTTTCAGTTCGCAATTTAAGGCTCATTCACTAATTTCTCAATTTAAGGCTCATTCACTAATTTTGAAAGTTAAGGCTCATTCACTAATTTAAATCGAAATGCGAACTGAAAAAGTTTTTCGAGGAGAGGAAAATCGATCCACCTTTTCAGTTCGCAATTTAAGGCTCATTCACTAATTTCGCAATTTAAGGCTCATTCACTAATTTCGCAATTTTAAGGCTCATTCACTAATTTCGCAATTTAAGGCTCATTCACTAATATAATTCGAAATGCGAACTGAAAAAGTTTTTTGAGGAGAGGAAAATCGATCCCTTCTCAGTTCGCAATTTAAGGCTCATTCACTAATTTCGCAATTTAGAGCTCATTCACTAATTTTGCAAGTTAAGGCTCATTCACTAATTTAAATCGAAATGCGAACTGAAATTAGATTTTTTGAGCCACTACGAGATAGTTTTCAACATAATATTCTGTCAACGCCTTAAGAATAATCTCACTAAATTTTTTATTAAAATCGTCTGCTGAATCGTTATTATCTTCCCCTCTCCTTGACGATGAGGATAAAAAAAGGAAACAGCTATTTGCCGAAATTATAAATACGACTAACGGGTCATAAAATTATTTACGTGAATGGGTTCAATTCCTTCCCATCAAAAAATAATACTTAAATATTTAATTTTAAAAACTTTTAAAATTGAATAAAGAAAATAATAAGTTTCTGCTCTTTTATTATATATTTGTTTCATATGAAATATAAAATAAAAAAATAAAAAATTGAAGAATAATAATAAATATTTTTATGAAATTTAAATTTTAATTTATCTCACCGACCGATATTTCAAATTTTTATTTCGCAGTTGTTCACTCACTATGGCATTGAATCAACCCTACGAACATCCTAAGCTGAAAACATTAGACTTACTTCGAAGCACCCTTAATAATTATCAATATGTTGTTGACATGAAAGAAAATAATTTCACGGAAAATTTTAGCTCTCTCGTTCGATTATGTCACACATCTTTGAAAAAAGATATTTCAAGTATTAACAAAATGAATAACATGCAAGAAGCCCTGCCTTTATTTTTTTGGGAAGATGGTATTAGGGAGAACTTCTTACGAAAACATAAAATTGCAATATTAAATTTAACGAGGTCTCATTTTCAGGATTTAAACAATAAATACAAACGAGACAAAAGTAGGAATTCTAGAGAGAGAACAATTCATGATTCAAAAGAATTATATGGGAACACAGAAATTTTTAAAACATTTTCTAATGATATCTACGACAATGGTTATTTACACGTCGTTAAATTACCAAAATTCGGAATAAACCCGCTACTACCTCAAAATGAAGAATTTTTAATTCAAAAAGGTGAAGTTGTTAATAATGAAGCGAGCGAAGAAAACGAATCATATTTTCTGCTAAAAGCTAATATTCCCATCACCTATAATCAGATTATTCAGCTGTGCTCAGACACCATCCAAAATATTAAAGAGAAGAAGGGGGAGAACAGTGACCACTTTGTGAATGCAGAATACCACGAAGGGAAATATATGAAATTTTGCAAAGACAATTTCGAAAATATATTTAACTTTAGAAATAAATTTTCGGATGGGGAAATGACAATGAGAGCAAAATATTCTCCGCGTCTGTTATCTTTGGTATATTACAATGCTCTTCTATATATCGCAAATGACGATTCAAACCGAAATAATAATGAGAAACTTTTTTCCGCCACGCCAACGAACTACTTGACACTAAAATTGTATTTTTTTATGCGAATATTTTACGTCACGCCCACTACCTACATTGATGAATTACAAATGATTAAAACGTTTTTAATAAACTATTTGAGCATGACGAACATTCATCGTTTTCTTTACGATGCGTGGTTTTCTAGAGAAACGAATCAGTTCAACCACCGTAGGAAAAAAAGACCACTCAGCCTAAACATCGAAATGAATTTGCATTTTAACGAGTATTCGCGACCGTCACATCTCATTGCCTGTTCCTCCATTCTCGGCGTTTTGAAAACGTTATCCAGATCTATGAAAAGTGCTGAAATGGAACTAGTGACGTCCGAGGAGACTGATAAAGAAAAAAATAAATCTGCTGAAAAATCTATACGCGAACAGTGCCTAACCACAATTCTACTATATATAAGTCTCGTGTACGGTTTTTCATGGCAAAGGATAAAAAAACTAACTTACAGCGATATCATCAATTTAATCTTGGGTATTTCATCTAATGATACTAATCCGGATATCAGCATCCCACACGTCATGGGGCTTCCATCCATAGTGCTACATCTCTTGGGAATTCAACAAACGATAATAAACCCATTCTTGAATATCTTATGTGTGAAAAACCTAGAAGCTAAATTTAAATTTGGACCGCTTACTCAAAAATTACCACCTTCACCAAAAACCATTTTATTGAAAGACATATTTTTGAAAAATGTAAACGAGGTTATTCATGAATACTACAAAATTGAAACCATTATTCTCTATTTTATAAAACATAATTATTTCAAAAAGAGTTTTACAAGTTCAATGGACGATAAGAATGCCGATTGTGAAATTTTTTTTGAATCGCATTTTCACGACCGTGGAGAATTATATGTGAAAAGTGAGATTCGAGAAAATAAAGATGGCAAAGAAGAAAAGGAGGTGGAAAATAATAATTTTATAAAATGGCTAAACAATTCACCCCTTAATAATCTCTTTACTTTAGAAAAAATAGAATCTAATTATTATCAGTTTAATAATTTGGGCGACCTGGCTCTATCGGCAATTTACCTTTTAAAGAAGCACTTTAATTTTGATCTAAACGAAATTTGTTTCACAGAAAGTGAAATGCCTTTTTTTGAAAATGTCGTTAAAAATTTAATTATTCAGGATTACGTCACCCACGGGGGTTCGAAATACCCGGTGGGGAAAACAATCCTGGTAAAAGAATTAAAAGTCATGAATGTGTAGCTATTAAGTCTAAAGAACCGGAATTAAAATATCCACTAACAAACCCGTTAGTTTATGACTACAAAGAGGCCGCACGCAAAACACCACTCGAAAAAATTGACAAAGTTAAGAAAAAAAAATTGTCCGAGCTAATGTGCACAAATTATTCTATCGATTCGTTGAGAATAACTTCACTCAATTTTGTATTAAGATCCTCGAGTGAAACGTTATTATCTTCTCCTTTCCTCGGTGATGCCGACAGAAAATTTAATAAAAGCATATTTAGGAATATCGTAGACGCGGTATATGAAAATTACAAAGATATGCCTCAAATATTTTTGTTGACAACGCATTTAGAAATGGTTATTTTTGAAAAGGAATTGCTGTATTACAAAACCCCCAGTCGCGAAGATGTGATAAAATATTTCATTGAAGAAGAAAGTAAAATCAATCAAGAACGGGGCATGAATTTGATAGAAAATACTCGATTTTTCATTAAATAATTAAAGATATATTTGTAACATTATAAATTTATTTACATACTAATATAAACATATCTCTTAATAATAAAATATATATTACTGTTTATTATTTTAATAATACTTTTAAATCCATTTTCGAGTCGATTGTAAGACGTTCATTTTATCTTGTGCGAGCAACGAATTGAAGTAAAATCGTAACCGATCCAAGAGGTTACCAGGGCTAAAACGAGCGTTTTTAACGCTAAATTTAATAAAAGGACATCCAAGAGACGCGCCGCCACCAACCACCTCACTCGCGGTCGAGACGTGATTTGAATACCACGGTGATATTGGGTTTTTGGTTGTTAAACTTCTTAGAAGGATGGCGGGTGTTGTGGGTCCGATATAGTCGTGGCACATCCGGTGTTATCCCGAGGACACGGTCTGAAAGAAAGTTTGGTTTTGACCGTTCCGCGTTGAATCGCAAATGCCACGGGCCGGAAACCATGCACAATAAGGGTTTTGCGACGCTACGCACGCTCGGCAAGAGGTGGCTTTGCCGCATCTATGCAAAGGTATCGATTTCACTTCGGTGTCGGCTATAACGATCAACTTTGGGTCTCCACCGTCAGACCGTTTCGCTACCAGAAGTTTATTTATCGATACTGGGGTTTCGAATAAACGAATTTCTTCGACGATTATTGGACTGACGCGCCCTTCCTTCTCTTCAGAAGGCGCGTTAATAACCATCAACACTTTTCCATTGTCGGTCGCGACAAATACGACGTCAACAAAGGCGCCCGGGTACACCGGCACTCGAGGATCGACGGTAAGTTTTGTGAATTTATACTCGAACGAGGCTTTCATAATCAACGGTCTTCCGTGGAATGGAGAGACGAGCCCATCCATGAGAGGATGAGAGCGAATAAAATCGATATTTTCTTGGGGAAGGTCTCGGCTGTCATTCACGCAGACGCCTGGACGAGGCTCGGGAACCCCACTATAAGGAACGGTTTTCCAGTTCGAGTCGAGACCTTTTTTCTCCTTGAAAGGACCGTCGAAGGTATCGAGAATGTGCCTCATCGAAAAAGAACAAACCGCCGACCCCGGGATAGAGTTAGGAGGTGTCGTAAAAATAGCGTATATCGCCTCATCATCGTAGCCGTCGCCGTGGCCGCCGTTAGCGCCCGAAATTACGTCGCTGACGGATTGTATTTCATCGAAGTAGAAAGGGTATTGTCCCGGCGATGAACATTTGAGTCTACTTTTCAAAAACGTCGTCCAGGTTAAAACCTCTTGGAAGCGGTGGCGCCGATTTCCTCGGTCGGACTTACAAACTCTTGCTACGCGAGAGTAAACTATTTTGCCGCAGTTCATGTATTCGATAGCCGTTTCACGAAAAAAGAAAAAGACGTAGTCCCCGTATTCGAAGGAGTGAACGAAATCTGGAAAATTAAGCTGATGGTAATCTTTCGAATCGGTTTTTAGGGGGTCTCTGAATATCATTGGGATCATCCCTTGAAAATCACTGACTGTCCCCGAGTAGAGGTGACCGTCCGCGAAAACGAAAGTCGAGTTATGTTTCGGGCTGAAGGGGCATCTTCCGACGCCTGAACGTTCCACGTACGCCAGTTTCCCGTCCCCACTCGTCGAATATTTTCTGCAGGCCGGCTTATAGGCGTTGGTGCCACAAACGAAAAACCCTCCCTCGGGTGTTTTCGCGAACAGTCGAAAGTAATTATGACATTCAATTTCGGGTTTGCCTTTCTCAAAGCACGAGTCGCTATCCGATTTCTTCGAAATCCATTCAATTCTTCCGCTTAAAAGCTCTGACATATCGATGATGCTTACGTTGTAGATGTAGTTTCTCGCTCCGATGAGAAGGGAGTCCCCGTCCCTTCGCAAAAGTTGAAAATAATCGACGCGATTTCTGCTGCCGTAGAAACTTTGCGATGCTAAGTCACCCGAATTGACGACCAAATTTGGAGCTAGCTCGTGAACCATTTCCAAAGCCGCGGCGGTGGTTGATTTTGTCGTCGTAGGAAAAATGACAGGGAAAACGAATATTAAAAATAACGATTTTAAACGCCCGAGTCGACAAAGTCTTGCTCTTCGCCAACCCATGGGTCTTGTGACGCCAAGCGCGCCAGAAGTTTCACCAAATTTAATATCGAAATCTAATAATGGTTTCATAGCTTCTCTTTGGAGCGGCTGTGGTTGATAAATTGATGTTAGTAGATGGATGTCTTAAGTTAATGTCAGAGCGCGTGAGGGTGGTGGTGTGAAGAAAGAAATGAATGAATAACCAAAAAAATACTTTTGATAAAATTGACTTTATTTAAATTTTTACATTTCATTATATTTATATCCTATAACATCTCCCGATCAAAATTATATTTAAACCCAAACAAATGAAAAATATAAAAACGATAGCTAATGTGATTTGTTCATCACTGTAGTAGTTCACCGCGCTTTTATCGTAATTATTGTCGTAGATAATCGACGGTTTTAAGTGATCGGATGTTGATGACTGATTATTTTTATAGTCTTTTTTTCTTTCGCCGTTTGCATTTTTCTCGATCTTTGTTGAGAATGAATCGGCAGTGGCGTTTGTTTTATTATTATTGTTGTCACTACTTCTATCGAGTATTTCAACATTCGCTGATGAGTTTGAAATATTAGCGATTGATAGGGTCACGTTTTTAAATTTAGTCGTGAATTTATCTCCTTCGTTTAATAAAGATGATTTTGTACTGATTTTGCGTTTTTTCTCAATGACTAGAAGCGGATTATTGGAGGACTCCGCCTTTCTAATACTCGGTTTCGTACCCCTTTCGTTCAAAAAAGCGGTCTCGGCGTTGGAAATAGCGCCTTGGGTGGTCGATGATGTATAACTATCGATCGAAGATAACCTGGTACTTTCAGTGGCCTTTTCGATATTATTTTTGATATCTGCATCTTTTCCTACTACGGGAAGACTATTCTTGCTATTTTCGCGTTTCGTATTTATCGATGGTGTTAAATAAAATAATTCATCAGGTCGATTTAATTTCTCAGTATTTATTTTTTTATTACTTTTAATCGACCGAGAGGTACCGGTATCACCACTGCGTTCTTTGATATTCGATTGCTTCGTGGCATTAGTAATTGGAGACGAGGTGGTCGAAAGAACGGGTTTTTCTGTTCGAATATTATTTAACAAATTGAAATATCTGACTGAAAACATATCGTTGTGTGATGTATAAGATATTGTGGTGGTTTCATTAACTTTCCGGAAACACGGGGGGTTTTTAGGCACTTTTAAGTGAGCGTTAGAGCAAAAAGTAGCGCAGTTTCCCTTTATCACAAGACCACAAAATTTGAGTTCTTTAAATTCGTATATATGCGCGGCCTGTTCCTCGTTCGCTTTTGAGATATTTCTGAAATTATCATTGCTATTAGCGTTAGTTGTAAAAATTAGATGCGAAAATTTATGGCTTTGAGTAGTGCCTGCATCAAAGGTAAAATTCAAATACCCTTTATAACTAAGATCACGGAATTTAAAATTTAGATATATTCTAGATTTGAAGAGATGAATTTTTTTAGTTTTACAAGAGCGGAACCCGCGTTCATATAACTCGCCATTGCCGAGGAAACTGCATTTCGCCATTGGAGGTAAAAGCATCAGCTTAATTTCGAGAACGGGGAAAGATTTGCATAAAGGGCTATTTAATTTTGCTAAAAACGTATCCGCTTCACGTATGTGAAACATATTATAAAAATAACTATCGTGATTTCCCGCGATCGGAAAATCTACGCAAGAGAATTCTGTCTTATATTCGTTATTCGCATTGAACGCGTGTAATCGAGTAGGAAATTCGCAAAGCGAAAATAAAAGTAGGAAAGGAATAATGAATATCATTAAATTATTAATATTTAGTTGTATTGTATGTATGTATTAATAAAGGAGTTTTTTGAAAAAATGTATTTTATTCAATTAAAATTTTATAATTTTTAATTTTTATTTATTTAATTATTAAATTTCTCACACCAAAATTCTCAAAAAGCGGTTTAATAAACAAAAACATTTGTTTGATCGCACGCACGAATTCTTAGTTTTTATATAAAAAAAAATGCCTTTAAAACATTTAACAAATTTCAATTTTTTAAAATAATAAATTTTTTTTATTTCTTATAGTTTATTCGTGCGAAACCACTATTTAAAGTTTTTTTTCTTTTGAGTCTCGACATATTCTGCCCGTTCATCATGGATTCTACGCGGCCTTCTTTCAACCCTATAATGGAAACTTTGCAGTTAATTCAAAGTACAGTAAGCAGTTTCCAATACGTGGTGAAACTGAAAGAAAATACCTTGACGGAAAATTTTAGCACGCTCATTCGCAAACGCTTCCAATCGTTAGAAAAAGTACCAATTTCGAGCATAAACAAAATGAACCACTTGGAAAAGACTCTACCGTTATTTTTTAACGAGGGATATGCCGCGGAGTTTTTTCAGAAATCAAAAATTCCGATTTTAAATTTAGCGTTGAGACATTTTAAATATTTGAGTGATAAGTACAAAAAAGAGAAAAATAGGGGCACCAGGGAAAGAGACATCGAATGTTTGAAGGAATCTTATGGAAATAGCGAAATTTATCAAACGTTTTCTGATGGCATCTACGATCAGGGGTATGCACGCATCATTCAGATACCGAAATTTGGGACGGGTTCAGAGTCTTATATAAACGAAGAATTCTTAATTAAGAAAATTGATGGCGATGATAATTCAATCAGGGATGAAGAGGGGGCTATAAAAAATAAATCTTTCGTTTCACTGAAAGCGAACATTCCTATCACCTTTAAACAGGTTGATCAATTATGCTTGGATTCAATTCAAACTATAGAAAACGGTGGTGTTAGTGAGATTGTTGGTGAGGGTGAGGATGAGAATGCTCATGAAAATAAATGTAAAAAAATTATTACTCAAAATATTGAAAATTTGCTAAGCTTTGAAAAGTGTTTGAGCGATATATCGAAATCGAAATATGTTCTTCGATTACTATCTTTACTATACTTTAACGCAATATTGTATATTTCCAACGAGAGCTTAAATGGGAAGGACAATCTAAGATTGTTTTCGGCAACCCCGACGAACTATTTGACCCTAAAATTATACATTTTCTTTCGAATATTCTATGTTTTTCCCACCACATTTATTTGTGAAGTACAAATGTTTAAATCGTACTTAATCGACCGTTTAAGCACGACAAACATCCACCGATTTCTTTTTGATTCTTGGCTCTTTAGAGAAATGAATCTTATTAATAAGAGAAAAAAAAAGAGACCATTCCCTTTAAATGCTGATACGAGTTTGTGTTTTAATGAATATTCGAACCCAACTCACCTTATTTCCTGTTTCTCGATTCTGAAAGCCTTAAAACAGTCTTCTAATTCGATGGAAAACAGCGAGATTGAGCTCTCTGTAGCTACTGGAGTTTCTAGTAAAAGGATGGAAGAAAGAATGAACTCGGTCAAGCAATCTCTTAAAACCGAATGCTTTAATATATTACTTCTTTATTTCTGGTCTCGTATACGCAATTCCTTGGCGAGTATTGAAAGGATTAAATTATGAAGAGGTTATTGATTTTGTTTTTGGAGTTTCACCCGAAACGATTCAGCCTCCTATTGGCTTGCCGCACCTCATGGGGTTGCCATCGATAGTACTTAACTTGTTGGGAATCGACCAATCGCAAATAAATCCTTTCATGAAAGCTATTTGTAATTCGAATGAAGAATTCATATATGAATTTGGATATTTTTCAAAAGCGCTCCCATCTCTTACGAGAGAAATTAAAACACCCAAGGAGAAATATGTGGTGTCGGGTTTAATCGCCGACCATATTCGGAACCTTTGTGAACCACCAGAAGAAGAAAATATTGGCCCTCTTCGTTTCGTAAAAGAAATTTCATTTCAAACTACTTTAGATCTCTCCATTGCTGAAAAATACTCGAATATGTGTGATAGATATTCAAAAAATGTTTTTAGTGTTGACGATTGGAAGGTATCTCAAAAAGAATATTTTGAAAATTCGCCACTTAATTCGTTGTTTACAATCACAAAATTAAGGGACGATGTTTATCAGTTCAAAAATATCGGAGACCTGGCTTTAAGGGCTCTTGTTTTGTATAAAAAATATATCGGTTTCGACTTAAAAGAGATTTGCTTCTCGCAACCTGAAATGCCGCAATTTGAAAAGCTTGTAAAAGGATTAATTATTGAAGATTACATCGTTCATGGCGAGTTTAAAATACCTGAAGGGAAAAATTGCTTTAAAAAATTTAAAAAAAAATTTACTTCTGGAAACGATTGCGCAGATCCGGTATTGAAATATGCGGTTACAAATCCACTTTTGTACGACTACAAAAATGTTATACCCGGGATATCTACTACCAGAATTAAAAAAATTTTGGAACGAAAACAAAAAAATTTATTTTCAACAATGTATTCCTTCAACGCCTTAAGAATAACCTCACTAAATTTTGTATTGAAATCGTCGGCTGAATTGTTATTATCGTCTCCCTTTTTCGACGATGAGGATATAAGGCGAAAGAAACGGCTATTTGCAGAAATAATAAATGCGGCTAACGAGAATTTTAAAGATATGCCTCAAATGTTACTTTTGAAAATGCACACAGAGAAGGTTTTCGAAGATGAACTAGCTTCGTACAAAAACCTACATCGCCGAGAAACGATTATGTTTTTCAACGGGGGGGAACCCAACTTCGATATCAGCGAAGGGAAATTGAAAACGATTGAAAAAACGCATTTTTTCATTTAAAAATAACTAAAGTGTTTGCATTCATATATTATTTTTATCATACTCTAAATAAATTTTTGGAATATTATGTATTACTTTTCTTTCCCTTAAATATTTTCAATTTTGAAATATTTGTGATCTTATACCGATTTCGTTGACTCGACGGGCCTAACGAGTTCTTAATCCGATCGATCAACTTATTTAGTGAACGGTCAGCATTCCGATTAATCAGATTAGGAACTGAAACGCTTCCTCGAACTCGCTGACTCGACAGGGCTTACGAGTTCTTAATCCGTTTAACCGATTGACCTAATACGATACCACATAAGTCGATCGGAGCATTTTTTAAATTATTTTTTGAAAAAATTTCATCCATTGCGAGTCGAATTGTTCATTTTCGCTCAAAAAAATTAGGAACTGAAACGTTCCGAAGATCTCGCCGAATCGACGAGCCTTACGACTTCTTAATCCGTTTAACCGGTTGACCTAATACGATACCACATAAGTCGAACGGAGCATTTTTTAAATTATTTTTGGCAAAGGTTCATCGATTGCGAGTCGAATTGATCATTTTCGATCAAATAAATTAGGAACTGAAACGTTCCGAAGATCTCGCCGAATCGACGAGCCTTACGAGTTCTTAATCCGATCGATAGACATATTTAGTGAATGACCAATATTTCGATCAATTAAATTAGGAACTGAAACGCTTCATCGATCTCGCTGGCTCGACTAGCCTTACGAGTTCTTAATCCTTTTAACCGGTTGACCTAATACGATACCACATAAGTCGATCGGAGCATTTTTTTTAATTATTTTTGGCAAAGGTTCATCGATTGTGAGTCGAATGGATCATTTCCGATCAAATAAATTAGGAACTGAAACGTTCCGAAGATCTCGCCGAATCGACGAGCCTTACGAGTTCTTAATCCGATCGATAGACATATTTAGTGAATGACTGATATTTCGATCAATTAAATTAGGAACTGAAACGCTTCATCGATCTCGCTGACTCGACGGGCCTTAGGAGTTCTTAATCCGGTTAACCCAATACGATACCGCATAAGTCGATCGGAGCATTTTTTTAATTATTTTTGGCAAAAGTTCATCGATTGCGAGTCGAATGGATCATTTCCGATCAAATAAATTAGGAACTGAAATGTTCCGAAGATCTCGCCGAATCGACGAGCCTTACGAGTTCTTAATCCGATCGATAGACATATTTAGTGAATGACTGATATTTCGATCAATTAAATTAGGAACTGAAACGCTTCATCGATCTCGCTGACTCGACGGGCCTTAGGAGTTCTTAATCCGGTTAACCCAATACGATACCGCATAAGTCGATCGTAGCATTTTTTTAATTATTTTTGGCAAAGGTTCATCGATTGCGAGTCGAATTGATCATTTCCGATCAAATAAATTAGGAACTGAAACGTTCCGAAGATCTCGCCGAATCGACGAGCCTTACTAGTTCTTAATCCGATCGATAGACATATTTAGTGAATGACCAATATTTCGATCAATTAAATTAGGAACTGAAACGCTTCATCGATCTCGCTGACTCGACGGGCCTTAGGAGTTCTTAATCCGGTTAACCCAATACGATACCGCATAAGTCGATCGGAGCATTTTTTTAATTATTTTTGGCAAAGGTTCATCGATTGCGAGTCGAATTGATCATTTCCGATCAAATAAATTAGGAACTGAAACGTTCCGAAGATCTCGCCGAATCGACGAGCCTTACTAGTTCTTAATCCGATCGATAGACATATTTAGTGAATGACCAATATTTCGATCAATTAAATTAGGAACTGAAACGCTTCATCGATCTCGCTGACTCGACGGGCCTTAGGAGTTCTTAATCCGGTTAACCCAATACGATACCGCATAAGTCGATCGTAGCATTTTTTTTAATTATTTTTGGCAAAGGTTCATCGATTGCGAGTCGAATTGATCATTTCCGATCAAATAAATTAGGAACTGAAACGTTCCGAAGATCTCGCCGAATCGACGAGCCTTACTAGTTCTTAATCCGATCGATAGACATATTTAGTGAATGACCAATATTTCGATCAATTAAATTAGGAACTGAAACGCTTCATCGATCTCGCTGACTCGACGGGCCTTAGGAGTTCTTAATCCGGTTAACCCAATACGATACCGCATAGGTCGATCGGAGCATTTTTTTAATTATTTTTGGCAAAGGTTCATCGATTGCGAGTCGAATTGATCATTTCCGATCAAATAAATTAGGAACTGAAACGTTCCGAAGATCTCGCCGAATCGACGAGCCTTACTAGTTCTTAATCCGATCGATAGACATATTTAGTGAATGACCAATATTTCGATCAATTAAATTAGGAACTGAAACGCTTCATCGATCTCGCTGGCTCGACGAGCCTTACGAGTTCTTAATCCGTTTAACCGGTTGACCTAATACGATACCACATAAGTCGATCAGAGCATTTTTTAAATTATTTTTGGCAAAGGTTCATCGATTGCGAGTCGAATGGATCATTTCCGATCAAATAAATTAGGAACTGAAACGTTCCGAAGATCTCGCTGAATCGACGAGCTTTACGAGTTCTT
>JABUQX010126369.1:0-37304 GCA_015478945.1 Trachelipus rathkii | reverse complement strand
TAATACAGGTGCTTGCTGTTTGGGTTGGTAAACATTTCGGAGTAACCTTCTAATGAGTAACAACCGGTTCCAAGGAGTGGTTGTTGTTATCATAATATTTACTTATAAACTAAAATTCCTTATGTAAAGGTGTGTAGTTTGTTATTATTTGTTTGTGACCAGGAGTAAGAGTTGAAACCAGTAAGGAGAATTTATCAATTAGATCTTGGAAGGAGTATCTTAACAGTGTACATGCACAACAGTATTTGCACCGGAGGGTGTCCGCATGCACTCAGAATTTTAAACGTATTTCGCTTGGCTGGTGAGTTAATGAAAAATGTTATAGGTGAATATGGAATGAAAAACATAAAGCCAATGAGTTATTTAGTGATTTATATCAAACTATTTGTTTGATTGAATTATATAATTTTTATCCTAGCGTATCATTTCGTGAATATTTCAATCCAGAAGATTACGTAAATTTAACATTTGCTGAGTTAGAAGCACGCCAGAATAATGCCAATGCAAAGCCTGACGTTGTGGATGAGGTGATAGATGATAATGTTGATAAACATGTTGAACTTTTGGAAATAGATATCAATGCTGATAATAAAATTTTACAATAAATCATTGGAACCGGAATATTGATAAGATTACAGATATCACGTATCCAGGTGGATTACTTTTAAATCAGGCATGCCGAGTAAATCCAAATGATATTGTTACTATGAGTTATGCTTGGAGAAATGACGAGAAGTTAACATTACAGAAATGTCGGTGTCTAAGTGGCAGGATGTATGATAAGGCTCTGATTGAACGATTATATAGATTTTATGACGATATATCAAATTACTGTCAATATAGGATCAGCAAAGAAGCAGCAAAGTTTTGGTTTGGGAATCCATGTGGTGTGGTGTTGTTTTTGAAAGATAAATCCTTACCAATTGTTATGCTTAGAAAAGGTGGAGAAATAATTTTAAACACTTTTAGAACATTTGGGACTATAGCTGCTAATAGTCCAGAACATATTCCGGTAAAATGTGTTTCTGGGCAGGGCGTGACGTATGCAGTATTAACCAAAGATGTAAAGCATAACTGTGGTAGAAGTTTTCATCAGTTTGATGCTGGTGTAGTTGCCTCTTATGCTAAGTATCTGAATATAACGTATGAAGTAAATAATTTTATTTGGATGATGGATACGGGCGTTCTTTACTATAAAGCGAAATTTTATATTAATAGGATAGTAGATTTAAGTTCAAATAGCTCAATTCAAAGTTGTTTAACTCTTTCTAATAAAGGTATGAATGATTTATCAATTATTATCAACCCAAGAAAGAGACGAAGTACCTTTGCTAGTTGGTAACGTCAAATCTCAGGAATTGTGTGCCCCTTTCTTTGGCTGTGTATAGAATTACGTATCAATTAACAGATTATAAGTTATACATTGTTTCATTATCGATAAATTATTAAAGTTTATTGCTTTAGCAGAATGGTTTTAATATTTTACATAGAATTTGTTGGTCACTGCTCCCTTCCATATTCTGCGTATCGTTAAGCAGTTCATGGGTGAAATAAAAGTTTACCAATTGGAGCGCAATTTCAAAGAAAATTTATTATTTAGAACTTTAAAATTCTTTACTATGATTTTGGTCACACTTTGAGAGAAAATTAATCGTAACGACAATTTTTTTTGTTTTATTTTAAAATTGGAAATTTTAATCAATGTAATGACAGACGTACGAAGTTCGAAATAATAATAATAATAATAATAATAATAATAATAATAATAATAATAATAATAATAATAATAATAATAATAATAATAATAATAATAACTTGAATCTTGGTCAATTAATTATTGACGAAAGCTTTTGAATGTGTTCTTAGGTTTAAAAAAAAGAAATCTTTACCATTCAATATTGATATGTTGGTTTTAATGTAGTTTTTAAATTTTAATTATAAAGTTTTTAAATAATAACGATGTGCAATAAAACTAATAAATAATGAATTTAAATAGTTTCAAATCCTAAAGAATGCTCATACGAAAGTGAGCCAAAAACAATAGACTATCAACTTCTCAAGGGTGTAACCTAATAAATACACATTAAAATTCTACGCATATAGTAGTAATTTAAATAATATATATATATATATATATATATATATATTATATATTATATATATATTATTATTATATATATAATATATATATAATATATATATATATTATACTATATAATTATTTATATAGGCCTTGTTTGGAATTGGCCCCGCAGTCGAAATTTATTTTGTTTTTTATATCGATCATTTTTTTCGATATTTATATCGAAGTTGTGAATACGAAATGTTTACGTAAAGATACGTGGCTTGAATGCAGTAATCTTTCTTTTGAAACTATTATTTACTTCATTTTTGGTTGGTTATAATTTGACCTCAACAAGCTTTTGTGAACAACAACTAAACATGCATCGGGAGGTGATCTGTGATTGGAAAAGTTATATGCGGGAGGTGTGTGAATTCTCAGTTGCAAGTGATCAGAAAAAGATTGGTGGTAAAAACTTAACAGTAGAGATTGATGAATCAGCGTTTTCACGCAGAAAATACAATAAAGGAAAGTGCTATCTTAATCAATGGGTTTTCGGTGGCGTATGTCGTGAGACAGATGAATGCTTTCTCGTTTTAGCACCTAATAGATCTTCAAAGGTTCTACTTAAGTAAATAAGTAATCATATAGCAGAAGAATCTATAATCATATCCGATTCATGGGTTGCTTATAATGATATCGCTAAAATTCAAAACAAAAAGAACAAACATCTAACCGTGAATCATTCTGCTAATTTTGTAAACCCGCGAAACGAAGCACATACACAACGTATTGAATCTCTTTTGTTCAAGGCCAATCAACGAAATAAACGCGAATGCGGGACAGCCATACAAATGTTAGATAGCTACTTATTCGAATTCATCTGGAGAAAAATGAACAAAGGAAGCGACCTATTTGAAAAAATATTGAAGGATATTGTTAAATTTAAAACTCTTAAAATAATTAAAATTTAAATTCCATGAACTTTTTGTAACTATTGCATTATACAAGTTCCCTTTTATAATAAATAGAAAATAAAAAAGTTATGAATTTTATTTATAAACCCAACCACGTATCTTTACGTAAAAATATCGTATACACAATATCAAAATAAATATCGAAAAAAATAATCGATATAAATATCAAAATAAATATCGACTGCGGGGCCAATTCCAAACAAGGCCCTATATATATATATATATATATATATATATATATATATATATATATATATATATATATATATATATATATATATATATATATATTATATATATATTATATATTGTTCTATCTATATTTTTTTTTGTACCATCCATCCTGTTAGGGGAATGCCTGTCAGGTGCTTTCTCCTCCAGAACTTTTCGCAAAGATCGTAATCTTCAAATGTTCTTCCTCCTCTACTTGCTCTAGCCGTCTTGCCTCTACGTTGTATACAAAGCCTCTGCCACCGAATCCATCCATCTCTTCCTCGGTCTTCTTGCTGGTCCTACCCTCTGGTCTCCAATCCATCATCTCTCTCAATCTCTCCCCTTCTCTCATTTTTCACATGTCCAAACCATCTTACAAAATTCTCATCAAATTCATTTTAAACAGGTTCCACTCCCAGTTCTCTCCTCAACAGCTCGCTCCTCATTCTGTCTCTCAATGATACTCCTCTAATGAGTCTAAGTACCCTCATTTCCATCAGCTTCTATTCTGCTTTTTTTGCATCGTATTTAATGTCCAGCATTCAGATCAAATAAAACAATATTGGTCTCAGAATTGTTTTATATATTAATATTTTAACCTCTGTTGGGTAATCCCTTTCTTCTTTTAGCCAACGGGGTATAACATTACCACGTTCTGGTGAAAATCTCCCAATCTTCTTTCAACTCATCATCCTTGTCTTCCTTGATCATCGAAAACCACCTCCGAATATCTTAAATCTATTCATTTGCTTTAGCCTAATATCTTTCCATGTTTCACTACTATCATCTTCCCTTCTCTCTTGCAATCACCTTATTTCCGTTTCTCTCTGTTTATTCTCCATGCCCATTGAACTTCAGTACCTCATTCCATCAATTCACAGCTTCTTGTAGGTCTTGAGCTCCTGTTGTTATCACTGCGCATCATCCGCATAAACCAAAGTGTGCAAAATATTTTCCTTTATGCATATCCTTTTAAGGCAGCTGTCCAGGTAAAGTGCAAAGAGCAATGGTGACAGTACACTTCCCTGTCTAACCCCCGTTTTCACTTCAAACCACTTCTCTCTTCCTGTTCCTCTAACCATTTTTATTGGTTTTTCATACATACTTTTAATGGCTGCTATCAGACTTTCTGGTATGGCATACATCGGATCTTCTAACACTCTCCATAGTCTCTCCCTATTTATTCTATCGAATGCCTTTTCCAAGTCTTCTCATTCCACTCTGTGATTTTCTCTGTTAACTTCTTCATGTAAAATATAAGGTCTGTGGTATTTTCTCTGGTCTGAAACCGTGCTGTCATTTTCCAATCTTGTCTTCGACCTCAATCCTCAATCTTTTTTCCAAGATCCTCTTATATATTTTACTCACCCCCACCAACAATACTATTCCTCTATAATTTCCGCATATTCTTTTATCTCCCTTCTTATGTATCGGACAGATATATATTATTATATATATATATATATATATTATATATATAATATATATATATTTATATATATACTTCTTTATACCATTGTTATGAAACCCTTGAAAGGAGAATGGACCTATTACGTAGATCTTGGAATGAATTTCTTAACAGTGTACATGCACAGCATAGTATTTATGGTGAATGCACCGGAGCGAGTCCGATGCACTCGGAATTTTAAACGTATTTCGCTTGGCTGGTGAGTTAATGAAGTTAAATGTTATAGGTGAATATGAAATGCAAGTTATAAAAGCTTATGCGTTAGTGATTTATATCTAAATAATTGTTTAATTGAATTTTATAAATTTTATCCTAGCTTATCATTTTGTGAGTATTTCAATCCAGAATATTACGTAAATTTAACTTTTGCCGAGTTGGAGGCACGACAGAATAATGTCAATGCATAGGCTGACGTTATAGAATGAGGTGATAGATGATAATGTTGACAAACATGTTGAACCTTTAGATATAGATTTCAATCCTGATAATAATGAAATTTTACAAATAATAAATCAGTGGAACCTGCATAATGATAAGATTACATATATCACATGTCCAGGTGGATTACTTTTAAATCAGGAAGGTCGAGTAAATTCAGATGATATTGTTACCATAAGTTATGCTTGGAGTAATGACGATTAGTTAATACAGGAATGTCGGTATCAAAGTGGCGGGATGTATTCTAAGGCTAGCATTGAAGGATTATATAGAATTTATGACGATATATCAAATTACTCTCACTATAGGATTTGGATAGAAGAAGAAAAGTTTTGCTTTGGGAATCCAGGTGGCGTGTTGTTTTTGAAAGATAAATTCTTACCAATTGTTATAATTAGAAAAGGTGGAGTAATAACTTTGAACACTTTTAGAACTTTTGAACTATAGCGGCTAATAGTCCAGAACATATTCCGGTAAATGTGTTTCTGGGCAGCGCGTTACGTATGCAGTATTAAACAAAGGTGTAAAGCATAACTGTGATTGTAGATTTAATCAGATTGATGCTGGTGAAGTTTCTTCATATGCTAAATATCTGAATACAACGTATGAAGTTAATAATTTTATTTGGAAGATGGATACGCGAATTCTTTACTTTAAAATGAAATTTGATTGCGATAGGGTAGTAGGTTAAAGTTCAAGTAGCTCAATTCAGAGTTCTTTAACTCTCTCTAATGAAGGTATGAATTATTTATCAATTATCAACCCAAGAAAGAGAAGAAGTACCTTTGCCAGTTAGTAACGTCAAATCTCAGGAATTATGTGTCTCACTCTTTGGCTGTGTATAGAACTGGTATCAATTAAGTTAAATTATAAGATATACATTGTTTTATTATCTTTAAGGTATTAAAAGTTTATTGTTTTAGAAGAATTTCTTTTAATATTTTACATAGAATTTGTTGGTCATTGCTCCCTCCCATGTTGTGCGTACCGTTAAGCAGTTCATGGGTGAAATAAAAGCTTACCAATTGGAGCGCACTTTAAAAAAAATTGATTATTTTGAACTTTAAAATTCCTTGCGTAAGATTTTGGTCACACTTTGAAGAGAAGAGTCAATCGTACGACAATTTTTTTGTTTTGTTTTAAAATTAAATTTTAATCAATGTAATGACGACAGACGTACGAAGTTCGAAAAATAATAATAATAATAATAATAATAATAATAATAATAATAATAATAATAATAATAATAATAATAATAATAATAATAATAATAATAATAATAATAATAACTTGAATCTTGGTCTCATGTAAAATTACTTAGATCTTATCTTTAATAATCCAGAGCTTGTTAGATTTTGGTTAAGAAAGAGCGAAATGGGTCTGTGGTCAGAGCTTCAGTTTAATAACTGTATTTATTTTATTTGTTTTTTTTTTGCGAAGTATAGGCCTACATATACATATATATATATATATATATATATATATATATATATATATTATATATATATATATATTATATATATTATATCTAATATATAAGTATATATATTATTATATATATATTATATTACTATATATATATTTTTTTTTTTGCAGTTACACCACTTACGGGCATAGCCCTTTTCAAGGAGGGGAGGAAAATAAAACTTAAAAAAACAACAAAATTTCCAGCCTAAGGCAAATCTCTCAGGTGAGCGCAGACGTGGGCTTTAATTAAAGAGAGGAAGATTAAATATAGTTGGAAAAACAAAAGGCAAGGAGTTTTCACAGAACAGAAGTGGCTGGAAAGAAAGAGGCACACAACGAACAATCTGGGTTCTCAATACTCACGCAAAATCATGCGAGAGCAAGGCACCTCTTTGTATTGGCGGAGGGGACGCAATGGAGGCGGAATGCGGTGGCCAATTCCCCTGAGCATCTACCCGCTGTAGTACCTATAGAAAAGAGATAGTGCGCCAACATCACGTCGCAGAGTAGAGGGTCAAGAGAGTTAGAAGTAGGGGACAGTTTATTATCTCTTAGCTTTAGACTTCAACCCTATTCAAAAGAAGGGCGGAAACAGGAGCCCTCCCAAATGTGCGAACAGTACTCCATATTAGGATTACAAGACATTGATTTACAGCTGGAGTAGCTGTGCACAGGAAAAAAATTCCTCAACCTGAACAGAACTCCCAGTTTTTTCTTTGAGGCCACCTTAGCAACCATTGAAATTATGAGGTTTCCCAAAGACAAATTTATTGTTTATGTTAAGACCAAGAATATTTATGTTGTTCAACAGGAGAGACGTTAGAGCCGTCGAAGGAAATAGGAAAATTGGAGGTGTTTTTTGAAAGGGAGATGTAGAGAAGTTGAGTTTTTTAAGAGTTGAATTTTAAAAAGGTTGCGGTGACCCCACAGGGAAATCCCAATCCAGATCGGCAAAGAATGAAATCGGAAAGCTGAAGACGAGAGGCAACTTCTAGAAGCAAAAGAGGGAAGGCAGATTTGAAAGTGAGTGGAAGAATGGAGAGTGAGTCATCGGCAGAAGGAGTGAACAGAGTTGGAAGTACAGCTGAGGGGATCGTTGATGAAAAAGTAGAATAAAGTTGGAGATAGAACTGAACCTTTGCGGAACACCACAATTAACAGGACAAGGAGGAAGAAGGTCGACTACATCAACATGAGTGCTGATAATAGAGCGATCGGAAGAGAAAAAACTAGACAAGGAGACAATTAAAAGAGAAGAGAACCCAAAGGAAGGGAGCTTAGAGAGCAGTGCGCGTGCCAAACGGCGATCCAAATGCTTTGGAAATGTCAAACGCCACCACGCAAAACTCCCCATGATCCCTAAGGGATTGAAGACATAAAATCAGTTAGATAGGAAAGTAATGTCACCAGTTGACCTCGAACGACGAAACCAATACTGATGATCTGAAAGAAGGGAATGATCCAGATGATCCAGAAATGAGAGTTAAGAAAGAGTTTCAAAGATTTTAGAATACAGAATACAAGTGGGCTATAGGGCGGTAGTTTTGGAAGAATCAGAGCGGCTGCCTTTTTTCGGGATCCGTTGGACATATGCGCGCTTCCAGGACTGAGGAAATATCAGTATTAAGACATAGAGAGTAGGTTGAACGAGAACAGGCGCCAGCTCAGCAAGCACAATCCCTCAAAAAACGGGAGAATGCCATCCGGGCCATAGCCCTTCCTGACGTTTCCATAGATCCAGGATCCAATGCCATGACATGGTGTAATCACAGGTAAAGACATGGGAAACCTGAAGAGGAGAAGGAGTAGGAGGAGGGTGCCAGAATCGTCCAGGGTAGATTAGATGAAAAAAGGAGGCCGAAGAGATGGCCTTTTCAAAAAAAGGAGAGTTAGGCAACAGAAACCGTCAGAGCAAAATAAGGGAGGAAAGGCCAAGAATTACAAAAGTTGTTAGAGAGTTTTTGGCAGGGGCCAGAAATTTTTAATTCAGTAGGAGAACAAGGCACGCTTGTCCGGCAACTTTCTTTTAAGTGAAAGTGGCGCTTGCCTGTCCGAATAGTAAATCCATGCAAACGATTCCGAGCAGAATGAAAATTAGTTAGAGTGATAGGAGAATATATATATATATATTATATATATATATATATATATATATATATATATATATATATATATATATATATATATATATATATATTATATAGAGTTCTAAAGTTTATATATAAAAATTAAATGGGTTTTTCTTTTTTTTCTTTTTGCATGCTAGTACTATCAATCAATAGCCTAGGCCTAATATATCCAATTAGAATTAGCTTAGGCCTAAAATAGTCAGTCAGAATTAGGGCTGTGGAACCAAAGCCATGGAGTTTGAGCAAAAAAAATCTACTACAAAATTAATTGCCATATACAGGGGTTTGGAGCTGGAGCTATAGGCATAACAAAGAGGGAGGTGTGTGAATCAGGGGTCATAAAGTTCATTACAGGCTTGCTGAAATTCTCATATATTCAAGGTAAGGTGATTTTCTAAAAATTTAGTGTAGGCCCTTAGAGGCTAAGGCTATGTTAAAATAGGCCGAGCCCCTAAATAAAGTATTCTGTGATGTATTTAGTAAAAATATTTTTTTTGGTTAGATTTTTTGCTGATGTTAAGTATAATAGGCCAGGGGTAATTGGGTAAAAGTGGAGCAAAACCTCGGTATCGCCGATTTTTATAAAAATCAAACAATAGACTCTAGAAAAATATAATGAAGTATAAAAAGAGCAAAAATTAAGATGTTTTTTTTTAAAAAAAGTTATAGCCTCTCAAAGTTGTGAATAATTCCATAGGCTTTTCTTATACTGCAACCGACCGGAACTCCATTCTCTCGCACTTTACGGCGTAGGCTACTTTAAAAATCACGAGGAAAGAAGAATGTTGCCAAAGACATTACGAAACCTGTGGTGGAAAGCAATTTTTAATAAAAAATTTGAAAAATTGGAATTTTTTTTTTAATGTACGGTACAATAAAATAAACTTAAAAAATGATAATAACGATAGAATATATATAAATTAAGAAAATGAATATAATAACACTAAGAATATATATATATATATATATATATATATATATATATATATATGATATATATATATATATTATATATACTATACTGTCACAATATAAGTCCGTCTCTTGTCCCTTCGTGGCCCCCCTACATATGTGTGGTCTTCCTTCTGAGGTCGTTGTCTAGGGTTGTGACACTTCCCAGGTCGTTACTGGCTTTGATTCTTCTGGCAGACTTCTGTCTTCGTGAATTCCCGTCGAGCAGCTTCAGCCGTTGTATAAGAGCTTCCTTACTTTCCTCTTAAGTTTCCTCTTGAATCTTCTTTTGGTCCTCAAGAATAAGTGAAGTCTTCTCTATGGTCCTTACTATTCCTTTTTTCTTCTTACTATCCTTCAGTAAATCCAAAGTTGTACCAGGAAGGTTTCGTAGTAATGAAATAATGAATAGTTATTCTAAACCCTTTAATCCTCACTAAACTTAAGTAATACACGTCAAAGAGTCTTGATACGAAGAGCCGGCGAACAAAGAATGAACGTCTAAATGCATAATGCTCGCTTCTTTTATAACATTCTCTCTTAAAACGCTACTGTATATTGCTATAAAACTATGTTTTTTACAATTTTTCTTAATTATTCAAAATAAGCTTACAATATTATATTATCACAAAAACTATTAAAATTATTCTTAATAATTTTACAATCTAAAAAGTGTTGAATTATTGATAAAAATTACTCCTATTCTTAAAAAATGATAAAAATATACTAAATTAATTAAGAAAAGCAGATCCTCCTAAAATATGACTAAAAGCATTCCAAAAGGTAATAAAGCAGCTTAAACCTTTTTTTATGACTGGAATTCATTGTGATAATATCCGGATGAAGTCCTTATTAAGATGGAAGAGTGAACGAGATTCTGTAGGATACTTTCTCCTGTTCCCGTTCATCCCCCCGTCAAAAAATTTCCCCACAAAGATGAATCTACGTCTTCTTATCCAAATACTCCTGTGTCCTTGAGTTCCGAAGTTTTGGTTTTTTATCTTTTTGGGGAAAAATATCCTTTTTTTTTTTTCCCTCCCCCTTTAAAAAAGGAAATTTTTCTTCAGACTAGACTAGGGTTGATCGTCGAATGTGGGTCCACTTTGAAACTTTACGACGAAGGACCATCTTCTCCTTTAACTTTTCACGCATTCCGAATACGTACTGGTGATTATTCTTTACTTCATTTTCACGAGTTTCTTCTGTCCATAATCCTTTCAAAATTCGTAATGATCCTCTCATTGACCTTCTGTATAGTAGTTCAGACGGCACGAACCCTGTGTTTTCTTGAGATGCTTCTCTATAAGCAGATGCTAATGGTCCTAAGTATTTCGGCCGATAGAAAATTATACAACAATTTTCCTCGCGTCTTATTTATCCCAGGATGTCCTCCCCGCGTGGATTCTTGCGTGACTCTCGCTAACTTAATTCCGAGCTGTTTCGAGACCACTAGTCTTTTTATTATTTCCCGGTTGCTTTTCTCTATACTATATGACAATTCCCGATACATATCGTATTCACCAGTGTAGTCGTCATATATCTTCTGACCTTGTTCCATATACCGATTTAACGACATGTCTTCTTTCTGTAGTCGTTTCAAACTCTTTCGGTCAATTTTCACACAATCACGCGGATCTTCTATTTTCGGAGGTTCGTCCCCTCCCGTTAAATTCTTTACTTCAATTCCTACCGCTGCCGATTCAGCTTTTTCCTCAATTGTGCAGTCCGGTGGGTTTGCTCCCTTTATATTTTCTCGCGCGTGGGCGTCTCCTTGATTGACCTCACGCTCGGCGCTTCTTCCGCACCATTCCTGTTTCCTCGAAGTCTCAGATTCTTGTATAACTTCAACACCATTTTCTTCGGTAACTTCTTCAAAGTCCTCGGCGGTGTCAACAAAATCTGGCTCGACTTCATTGTATTCTAATCGTTCCTTTTCTAAATCGGAACATGAAAAGTTTCTCTCTGATATCCTTTCCTTTACTTCCATAGGATATTGCATATCCAGCAAGAATTCCAGTTTCTTAAGCTCATATGCGCGTTCCTTCTCTTTTTCGAGAGCCTCTCTCTCAGCTCTCCTCTCAGTAGCCTCTCGTTCTTCTTTTCGCCTCGCGGCCTCAGCAGCTCTTACTTCTGCTATAAATTCCCTGGCCTCTTTACCCTTCAGACCAAACTCTTGACATAACTTACACAACAAGTTATAATCCATTCTTTTTCGTAAGTTTTCAAAGATTATACAACGCTTCCAGTCAGAACGGTGAATTTGTTAGAAGTATCCAGTCAAATTTTCGCTTGAAATTATGTTTTCGCTTCTCTACTTTCAGAAGCTCTCCCGGACAGGCCGACCAATTATGTCACAATAAGTCCGTCCCTTGTACCTCCGCGGCCCTCCAACAGATGTGTGGTCTTCCTTCTGAGGTCGTTGTCTAGGGTTGTGACACTTCCCAGGTCGTTACTGGCTTTGATTCTTCTGGCAGACTTCTGTCTTCGTGAATTCCCGTCGAGCAGCTTCAGCCGTTGTATAAGAGCTTCCTTACTTTCCTCTTAAGTTTCCTCTTGAATCTTTCTTTTGGTCCTCAAGAATAAGTGAAGTCTTCTCTATGGTCCTTACTATTTTCCTTTTTTCTTCTTACTATCCTTCAGTAAATCCAAAGTTGTACGGAAGGTTTCGTAGTAATGAAATAATGAATAGTTATTTTTAAACCCTTTAATCCTCACTAAACTTAAGTAATACACGTCAAGAGTCTTGATGAAGAGCGGCGGACAAAGAATGAACGTCTAAATGCATAATGCTCGCTTTCGTTTTAATAAATTCTCTCTTAACGCTTACTTGTAATATGCTATAAACTATTGTTACAATTTTTCTTAAATTTATTCAAAAATAAGCTTACAATATTAAATATTATCACAAAAAACTATATAAATTATTCTAAATAATTTTACAATCTAAAAGTATGTTGAATTAATGATAAAAATTACTCTATTCTTAAAAAAATGATAAAATACTAAATTAATTAAGAAAAGCAGATGCTAGCAAAATATGACTAAAAGCATACCTCCAAAAGGTAATAAAGCAGCTTAACCATTTTTTATGACTGGATTCAACTGTGAATATATATAATATATATATATAGTATATATATATATATATATTATATTCTATATATATATATTTATATTATTTATAATATACACCATTGTCTTAATGACCGGTGAAAGAGGTTGAGACCAAGTATAGAAGATTTATGGACCTATTAAACGTAGATCTTGGAATGAAGTTTCCTTAAAATAAAGACAAATCATGTACTGGCTGTACCACTGCATCAATTATTTTTGAATACTTATTTTATTGATGAATGCCGAACGTGGACGGCGAGGTACCGGGAAGGTGAGCAAGATTACGGCCACACATATAGACCGATCAGCATTCGGGGGATCGAAATTTTAAACGCTAACTTTCGGACCGATATTGTGGGCGAGAGAGAGCTGATGACATTAATGAAAGTTAACTATGTTATCGGTAAATACTGAAAATAGGAGGCAGGTATAGAGCTATGCGTTATGAATTTTCTATAGCCTTCACTAAAATAACTGTTTGAATTGAATATGTTTAGTAATAATTGTTATCTCCTAGCTTATCATTATTTGCGAGTGGATCTGGTACTAATTCAGATAAGAATTACACGTTAATTTAAGTTTTGGTGAGTTGGAAGCACGACTTAATAATGTCAACACATAGGCTGACATTATTAAGAAGCTTAGGAAAAAATATGTCTTTTTCGATATAATGATTTCAATGCTGATTTTAATATCGATATATTTAAAGATAGCGATATAGTGGAACCTGCATAATGATAAGATTACATATATCACATGTCCAGGTGGATTACTTTTAAATCAGGAAGGTCGAGTAAATTCAGATGATATTGTTACCATAAGTTATGCTTGGAGTAATGACGATTAGTTAAAGTAATGACGATTAGTTAACAATACAGAAATGTCAGTTTCAAAGTAGTGGGATGTATGCTAAGGCTAGCATTGAAGGATTATATAGATTTTATGACGATACATCAAATTACTCTTAATATAGGATTAGCATAGGATAAAAGTTTTGGTTTGGGAATCCAGGTGGCGTGTTGTTTTTGAAAGATAAATTCTTAACAAAGAACTCTTAGCAGCATATTTTGCTGTTCTTCATTTTAAACACTTTTTAGAAACTAGATATGTCGTCTTTTGTACAGATCATAAACCCCTTGTCTAAAATAGCAATTGTCAGTATGGCTTGTCGTTTCTCTCCACATCATAAAGATTGTAAATAGCATTAATTTTTCCCTGCCACAGCTCACATTTCATAATCCTTCAACACAACTTCTGAAAACTTTATGTGGAAGAGGCAGAAAGTTATTCATATATATGTCTAGAGAATTTTAATATATTTCGAACGGAGGGGAATATTGAATATAAGCTGTTAATTTAATTTTTTTTGGATGACGGTTCGGGTACGGGGCGCGATTCTTTCACTTTCGAACACCGAAATTTTGATAGTGACATAGTGCATTCAATGGCTTACTATAGTTATTAGGAGGTGGGTAGTTTGATAGTTCAACAAATAGCCCAACATTCAGAGTTCTTTTAACTCTCGATCTAAAATAGGTAGATGAATGATGTGTATATAATAATCGAGGATACTAGCCCAACATTATGAAGCAGAATCCCAGAATTGTACCTCCGATTTGGCTAGTTAGTAAGTCGCAAAATCTTATAGGAAATTATGTGCCTCTCTCGTTTTGAGCTGTGTATATACGGGAATTATCCAGTTATCAAATTTAAGCTTTAGATTGTAGTTTATCATATTTTGTTTTATTGATCCGTAAGGTAATTAAAAGAGCCTTGATTGTGCTTTCTTAACTGACGAAATGGATGTGACCTAGTCATTACATTGCATGGTTATATTATATATATATATATATATTATTATATCATTATAACGATATAGAAATTTGTTGGTCATTATTAAATCATTAACTTTTACAGTTCTGTATACATTTAACTCATATATAAGTTTAAAGTATATACAGTTTCCTGGGATGGATAATAAAGCTATACAAGTTGGAATCGTCAAACTAAGTTTCATAAGAAAGTTGATTTGGATTGAATTTTCATAAGTCTCATATAAACATATGGTTAAAATTATCGTTACGTATGATTTTCGTCACACTTTCAAGCAGAAGAGTCAATCGAAGCTTTTATATAACCGTTTATTTTGAATAGGATACAATAATGGCAGTTCAATTTTGTAAATTTTTAAGTATGGATAGGCACAACCTTGCCGCTATTTTGACAGAACTGAGAATTCGTAAAATCAATGAATATTTAGTATGATATTATAATTAATACATCTAATTTTATAGAAAAAAAAATTAGGAGTTAAATATTTTACCATTAAATACATATATAATAATAATTACATAATAAATCACTAAATTATATATTTGAATATTGTAAATAATTATAAATATAATTTTAAAGAATATAATTTAATAGAATTTTATTTATGCTATAGATTTATATTGATATAGCTTATATTATTTTTGGAAATAAATATTTTGGAATGGATAAATAAATTGTAAAGTTATAGATATACAGTAGCGGTTTTTAAGGATGTGAGAAATGTTATATAAACGAGTCGTAAGAGATCTTTTTAATGATATCTTTTAATAATCGAACGGATAGTCTAAGATGATTTTTGTGTTATTTGATAATGGTGACCCAGCGCCCTGCCATATCGAAAATGAGGTGCATATCTTGACGGGTTGGATTTACTTAACAGATGTTTAAGTGAGGTTAGATTTCAGTTTATATGGAACGTGTAATTTTTTTTATTTTTTTTTTGCGAGAAATAACAGTGAAAATGGCTCTATGAATATTATAAATTATATTCATTATAACTAAAGCTTAAGGGTATAACATTAAAATACTTATTGGATAATTTTTAACTTGAAGAGATAGTTAGAGTATATAGGATGTAATGAGACTAATAAAGGTATAAGATTATACCTTTATTTGAGGACCAAAAGAAGATCAAGAGGAAAAACTTATAAGATAGGAAGGGAAGCTTCTTAATAATATCAAGGCTGAAGCTGCTCGACGGAAAGTTTCACGATAGAACATGAATGATACTGCCTAAAAAGATAATCATAAGCAGTAACGACCTCGGGAAGTGTTCAACAACCTACTAGACAATATACGACCTCAGAAGCTGAAGTTTTATAAATTATTCTATACATCTCTCTTGTTTTTTTGTATTTTGGTTCTTTTTCCTTGTTTCGTTGATTTTTGTTTGTTTTTTTTTTTTCTTGAAGCATGCTAAAAGACTCAGGAATCCTAATATTTGCTCACAATAATTTTGGATTCACGGCTCCTGTAATATGCCCCATCAGGGAGTAAGGCTTCTTAGGAATTAAAAAGCGTTTAGGCCTACTAAAGGTCCAGTCAGAATTGATGTGGGAGGAAACCAAGGTCATGAGGAGGTTTGGAGTAAAAAAAATTCTAAAAAAACAAGCGAAAAATATAATATTGGAACTTGTTTGTGCACTCAGTTTCCGTGAAAATGATACAAATTTAATTGCTTCTAACATTAATATTCACCGTCAGGCTGGAGTTTGGTGAGAGAACGCTGTGTGAGTTGGAGTAGAACACTCGTGAGCTTTGAAAGAAGAAATAATAACGGTACTGAAAAAAGAATGGATTCATTAAACAAACATGATGTGGTGTGTAAAGTAGTGTGAAGTTCATGTGGGGGGCATCAAGTAAAGAGTTTTATGGTCTGTAAGGGTTAATCAAAGAGGCCAAGGAGGGCTATGAGCTTGGAATAGCAGAAGTAATTTGCAGCCTGCCTGGTGGCGCAGAGGCGAAAAAAGATAATCTCAGATAGAGGGTGAAGATGTGGCGTAAAAAAACAAAACAAATTTGATTAGTGGTTGAATAGGAACTGGACGAGGAGGCCCCTTAAGTACGGAAGACTAAGGCGAAGACATGCTGTGTTGAACGACACGCAATATGAAGCTTAAAGAAACTGCATGGGCCCATTATTAAATACCCCAAGTAATTGCTTTGTGTAAGATGTATTTAGGTTAAAGCCTAATAATATTTATTTTCTTAGAGCAAAATTGCCAATAAATATGCTCTTTTCGGCATATAGGCTACTTTATCAACATCTCTCTATTAAATTTTCTCCAATCGGATGCAAAAAGTCCCATCATCCCACATACCTCTCAACATCTTCTATTTTAGAACTTGAAAGTACCAATAAACGGGCACAATTTCATTGGAGTCTTCCAGGTACTCGTTTAATTTTGCTTTTCAAACTTAATTCTCATTCTGTGCAGCTTCATTAACTCTTTTATATATATATTGCTCCGGTGGACAAATGCCGGAGGCCTACCAAATTCCACCTGAATTGGGAAGAACCAGAATCAAAGGCTAAATTAAAAGTTCAGTTTAATGACCGACATGCCCAAATATTAATGCGTTTGAAAGTGTGCAAGTCAAAGAAAGTTGGAAAAATAGAAGAAAGTGTGTTTTAGACTTTACCAGCGGATTACATGAAAGATTGAGCATAGCGGTTAAGTCTGAGGTCAAAGTGGACAGAGAAAGGATGAGACTGAGTGGAAAGACGAGTAGCACGGGCTCAGAAGAGTAGTGCCCTTTGGAATTACGATAGTATAAGGAGAGACATGCAACAATTTGAAGTCTAGAAAGAGACTAGAGAGGGTAAGTGAGAGTAGAATAGTTAACAAGTTGAAAAGCACCTTATCAAGGAGAACAGAGTTTGTGTGTGTGTTTGTGGAACCACCCCAAATATCTGATGCACACTCCATACAAGGGCTAACAACGTCTGCCTAAGAACACGCCTCTTTGAGCTTGTTTAGAAACAGAAGTAATGTGATCCTTATATCTAAGGTTACGAGAAAAGGAAACGCCAAGAAAATTAAAACAGAGGAATTGTTTCGAAGAAGATATTATAGTTGTGTGGAAGATAATATTGAGTAGATAGATAAAGAAATTATGTTTTTGAGACATTTAAAACTATCATGTTTTCTTTACCCAATTAGAGATACAAGAAAGATCAGAGCTCAGATGCTTTAAGATCACCATCCTGGCATGCGTTAATTGCTATTGAGTGTGTCGACTCCTAAGGTGGAAGGAGTAATGAAGGCTGGAGTCATCGACGTAGGAGTTGATAGGAAGCAAAGTGACAGAGAGAAAAGGTCATTAATAAAAAATAGAAAAGAGTTAGGGATATGACAGAACCTTGAGGGACACCAATATTAATAGATTCAAAGGATCAACGGCTGCCATCTACAACAGCTGCTATAGAACGACCGGAAAGGGAGTCCGAGGAAATGATAGATACCGTAAGAGGGAAGCTTAAAAGGGAAATATTTGGGCCAGACTCTATCGAATGTTTTCGATATGTCGAGCGCCACAGCAAAAAAATTCACCGAAATGCCGATTAGAAGACCAAGAATCAGAAAATAGGGAAGAAGATCATCAGTAGAGTATTTCTTACGAAAGCCATACTAGTAATCAGAGATTAGATTAGAAGAATTAAGATGTTTTGAAATTTTACTCTTGAAGATAGATTCGAAAACTTTAGAAAGAACAGAAGTTAAAGTTAGAGGTTTTCCTTTTTCCTTTACCAAGGCAGGAAGCAAGATCAGAATCCCACGTTATAAGAACCACAGGAGGAGTACCGTTAAGACCATACGCTTTCTTAGTGTTAAGCTCAGAGAGAGAGAGAGAGAGAGAGCAGAAAAACATCTTTTGAAGAAGTTACGATGTTAGTCATAAATGAGTTGAAGAGGGTGAAAAAGGGGGAATAGTTCAGGAATCTTCAAGAGTGCAGTTAGAATCAAATGCTTGAGCAAAGAGCAGTCTTTAGCAGATAGATAACGGCAGTTGTGCCATTGGTAGATACTTGAGGAGGGAAAGAGGAAGAAGCACAGTTAGAGTTGATTATTTTTGCAAAATGACAGAAAGGGTGTGAGGAAGAGGAACAAGAAAGTTTATTGCATCATTTTTGCTCAATTCTGGGATAAATATCGATAGCACGAAAACAAGAAAAGTTAAGTCAAAGTTTGTCAGTCTATTTGAAAGGAAAGAATATGGAATTACGCTTTCTTGCCAGAGAAAATTGCCTAGGTTATGCGTTCTGCCCATCCCGAGGGGCTCCTCCCACGGTTATTCAATTTGTTCCATCCATAACTGATACTATTTGAGACTCCTGTTCGGTAGAAGACGTTCTTGGTTTCCTTTTTGCCAGCTTTTCCAATGCCTTGAACTAACTAAAGAAGTTTCAGAACATGAAAACTTCCTCCCTCCCTCCTGAATTCTCACCGCAGACAGAGGACGATTTCCAGTATAACCATCTGAATTTCCAAGCCGTGCGTCTGCGCGCAAGGATGATGCACTTGATCCAACATAGGGACCCTTCGGCACAAGCGTTTTTCTTTTGTTTGTTCAATATAATTTAGGTGGAGAGTTCTTTCCGTCAGTTTGATCGAATGTGTATATTGTCCTCATTCCAAAACCGAAGAGAGACCCACTCATAGTAGAAAATCAGAAACCCATCTCGTTTACGTGTCATTCATAGATAGTGATTGAGAAGATGATGGCAGGGTACCATGTTCCAACTCTGGAGAGTTTTGCACCTTCTCCAATTTTTAATTCGGGTCTTGGAAACCCCGATCAACTACAGACCCTTTTCTTCGTCTAAATCATGACCTTCGCAAAGCCTTCTTCTCTAACAATAAATTGGCCCTAGAGGTATTTTTCGATCTTTAAAAGAGCTTACGAGACCTTCTAGAGGGATGATATTTTTATAAAGCTCCATTCTTTATGTTTTCGTGGTCAGCTGCTGCTTTTTTCAAACCTTTATGACACATAGGTCTATTGAGGTTCGCTGTGGAGTGGCCTTCTCTAGACGCTTCATCTAAATGAAGGAGTACCTCAGGGCAGTGTCCTAAGCGTTTTATATTTATATATATACTATATATATATATATATATATAATATATATTATTATATATATATATATATATATATATATATATATTATATATATATATATTATATATATATATTGAAGTGGTACACAGGTTAGGTTCTTGTGACCGCTTCTTTGAAGGGATGTTAAAAGGAGTTGGTTGTTCTTTCCTCAGTTTTATTCTCCTTAAATTCTAGCCTTTACAGTTGTGGGTTGGACCCCTGTCCTAAAAAGCAAAAAAAAACAACAAGGTATTAGAACAGGGTAATCCTAGTTATTAATATTCTACATATGAATCATATACTGCAGGAAAAAATCCTACAGAAGATGAAACTTATAGAAAGTAGCAGTACAAGAATGAATATCAATGTGTGGAGCTGTTTCATGTGTAGGCATACACAGACAGGGAAAGGATCCTCTCTTGGTATACATTCGCATGAAGCAGTATTTTGGGTGTTGAGGCTTGTTTCCATTGATGGTTAGGCCCATACACAGACAGGGTCAAAGTTATCCTTCATCTGGCATACATTCGCATTCCCGAAGCAGATATTGCCTATTGGGAGGTAATGAAGTAGATTAATAACTCAGAGTACTCAAACACCACAGGAAGAATACCCGTTTCATGTATGGCCAAGCATCTCAGAAACGAGATGAGAAGAGAGACAGAGAGAGGAAGAAGAATTAGACTAGCCCAAATTCTGCGTAAACTGACAAAGTAGTTTATGTTTCTACCAGAATCAGGGCACGGGTTGTTTATGTCCCCGCTTGGGGAGCTATAATAATACAGCCAATAAGTAGTATATAAAGACCTTGCTATCCACCTATTAAACAACATGGACTTACCTTTTAATCCTAGTAAGAGTTACTATCTTGGATACTATAGTGTTTTGCACTTCTAATTTCTAGCTATTTTGGCTGTGGCCTTTCTGCGCTACAATTACCTTTCATTAACTGTGAACTTGACACCACAGGGCCCGCTCTGGGTTAGTACAGCCAATAACAGTTATGCGGGCTGTTATTTGCTTGTATCATATAAGGTTAAATACCTCTAAAACCTCTCCTAAATTTCTAACACTTTTGGGCTTGATACCTTTTTGTGATACAATTACCTTTCCTTGGGCTTGTACATAAGCACAAGCCCGCTCTGGGTTAGGTACAGCCAATAACAGTCTATCCGGCTGTTATTTGCTGTATTATAAGGTAAATATCTTAAACTCTCTTAAATTCTAACACTTTTTGGGCTGATACCCTTCTGCGATTCAATTTACCTCTCCTTGGGCTTGTACGTAACCCACAGGCCCCACTCTTGGGTTTAGGTTACACCCAATAACAGTCTAATCCGGCTGTTATTTGCCTGTATTTTTATAAGGTAAATATCTCTAACTCTGCTAAATTCTTAACACTTTTGGGCTGATACCTTTTTGCGATTTAATTTAAACCTTTTATTTTATCCTCTTCGGGTATGGTCCCTTTTTTCTTTGCATGCATTAACACTTTTCACTGGTTTTATTACTATATCTGTTACTTTCATAGGTCATTCTTTTGAATTCCTAGCCCTAGCTAGCCCGCCTAGTCTAGGTCTTTCTACCTATCTCTATTTTACGCTTTCATCGCTTACTAACCAAAAAATGCTTTTATATTGTAAACCGCTTTTGTATCTTTAAACTCACCTTGGTGGATGTTTATGCTTTCTTGGGATTTACCCAATGCCATTTATTCTCGTTATTTAATTCTTTTTTTATATTAATTAATTCTTGTAGGATGCTTTCTGCGTGGTTTGCTGTAGGTTTTAGGAAAAATAATTAATGCCGCCGCTTGGAGGCGTGGCTTAATTCTAACCCGATTCCACAACCAACTTTTTTTCACCATGGGTGCGTTCGGCTCGGCAGGTCAGTTCTGTAGAGAGTTTGCAGTTCCGCTCTGTAGAGAGTTTCTTTCCACTTCCACAGAGAGAACCTTCAACCAAGTACCCCCTCCCAGACTGAGGCCCCGGTGCTCTAATCCAGGTAGCGGAGCTTCCTGCGCAACTGACGGGCCTCTGCTCGATACATCTCTAGACGGGAGGTGGCCTAGTAAACCAGGACGAAGGGCGAGAACGGAGGAGCTTGGTGTTGGAAGGTGGCAGGAGTGTGGACGAGAGGGGGAGAGAAAGAGAGCGAGTGATAGGGCGGATTGAATACGAGAAGGGAAGTGGACATCAGGCAGTTTACTACTTGTGGAAGGCAAGGCAGGAGGTGGAGAAGTGGAAGGTGGCAGCAGAGGGAGAGGAGGAGGGGGAAAAAGGAAGAAAGGATCTGGATTAAAAGGGGGAAGTGGTAGAGGTGGAGAATCAGTAGTAGAAGAAGGAGGGAAGAGTCGGAGGGAGATGAAAGGTGGAGAATCTGCGTACGGATAAGACAGGTTGGTTGTATCCCAAAGGAATCGGGATAGGGGTCGGAAACAAGTCCGAATCCTTGGACGGTCCAGGATGGGTTTCGCCTCCAAATAAGCAGGCTGAGATGGCTCGATCGATATTACTTCGCGTGCGGATGGTGGGACGCCCCCTGTATTTGGAAGAACCTCCCCTTCCGAAGTATAACCGGGAGGGCCCGGTTCGTACCTTTGGTCGAGAAGGGAGAACGGTGGAGTCATTGCCTGACTAAAACCACAAGGAAGAGAGATCTTTTCGGAATGTATGTTAAGAGTGCACCTTTTTGCTTGGCGGGTCGGAGTAGGGTCTCAGGAAAGGGCACAGGCGTTTTTTCAAACGGGGAGGTTACAGGGGTGGAATAGCGTAGGGCAGGAGGAAAGGATTGAGAAAAGAACTCGCCCGGAAGGCGGAGAGTAGAGCCATAAACGAGTTCAGAAGCTTAACACTGAAGATCTTCCTTAACGGCCGTGCGTATACCAAGCATAACCAAAGGGAGAGCTTCCGTCCAATGTTCTGGTTGTGGGTGTGCCATGAGAGAGGCCTTAAGCTGGCGGTGGAACCTTTCACAAATCCCGTTCGAGATAGGGTGGAAACTGGTTGTGTGGATCTTCTCAGAACCAAGAAAGCACATCAAATCTTTCCAGAGGAAAGATTCGAAAACGCGGCCTTGACCCGTCGTGACCGGGAGAGGAATGCCAAACCGAAAGATCCAATGGGACAAGAAAGCTTTAGCAATAGATTCAGCAGTAGCAACAGAGAGTGGAATAGCTTCCATCCAACGAGTGAACCTATCAATACAGGTGAGGATATATCGTTTGCCATGAGAAGGAGGAAGAGGTCCAACAATATCGATGTGAACTCTCTCAAACCGTTGATCGGGAGGCAAAAAAGGTGCCTAAGGGGGCTTTGATATGTCTTTGCACCTTAGAGCGCTGACAAGCCATACAGGCGCGGACCCAATTCGCTACGTCGGCGTTAACTTTAGGCCACACAAAACGAGCTGTTACCAGTTTGCGTGAAGCCTCGACGCCAGAGTGTGAAAGCGAATGGAGATTGCAGAATACTGCCTTTCGAAGAGAATTTGGAACGAAAGGACGAGGGTGGCCTGTTGAAGTGTCGCACAAGAGTCTCTTCTCTATGCCCGGAAGATTGAGCCATTGCAGGAAGAGTCATGCTGAAGATCGATATTGTCTTCTCCTTGCACGTGGCCATGGGCGCAGGACCGATTATGGAGGGGCGCGATATGAATTTTCATGTCAGTTACTCGTGACGTATCCTGAACGGAAGAGGTGCTACAGTGCCTACTGAATGTCTGACGCCTCTGCGGCGCGCGTCTTCTGTGTCTGAACGGGTTGATTCCGTCCCGTTCATCATGCCCTTTTTTTTTTTTTTGGGGGGGGGGCCCGGGTCTTGAATAAAAAATAAAAAACTCGTCCAACGCCATACTTCTAATTACTAGCTTATGCAACAGTTACCTCGGGGCTTCGTTCTTTTGTAGTAGGTATCACAACCACTGGGTGATCGATTACGCCGTACTGCAAGATCCTCCCATGCGCCGTCCCCCCGGCGCTCCCTCCCCCCCCCATCCCTCACACGCGCGTCCCCCTCCCCCCCTCCCCTACGGCCCCCGGCGCCGGCCCCTCACACACACACACCCCCTCCCCCCGCCCCCCCCCCGTTTTACTCCCGGACTCCTTCGCGCAGCACAAAATGGGGGGTGTTCCTCAACATTCTCGCAGGAATTCAGCGCGTCATTGCCTACTAGCAGCACACTCTATACTTTCTCATCCAACAGACATCACTAGCCAACTATCTATCTTCGGTTGTGCGGCATGGACACCTACGGATGGGACCCTTTTCACACTAATGTATGCTGTTTTTTCCCGAATTTTATATCTCTCTGATGTTCACTACGGAGTTGACTGCCGTCCCTGTGGCTAGTTTCTCACTAATAGGTATTTAAAGGGAGTAAGGCTGGGCTTTCTTTTCTTGGGGCGTCTTATTCTTCTACTACCTTTCTGTTTCCTGTGCATGTTACGCACCTTACCCCCAGTCTTGGGGGAAAGAAAAGGAAGATGGATATACTACATCATATATATATATATATATATATATATATACTACCTACTATATATATATATATTACTCCCCATATATATTATATATATATATTATAGTATAATGACATACTTTATATTCATTAATGGAAATTTATTTCAACATATTGTCTATATATATTAAGATCAAATAATTAATATTATATCTTCAAAATTTGATTAAAAATCAAAAATAAAAACAATATTGGCAGTTTGAAAATGCCAAAAGTACTTGCAAGTACCAAGCACAAATACCAAGTACAAAAGGCTCAAGTACCAAAGTACAAGTACACTGGTTTTAGAAACTGCAATACAAGTACAAGTACTCCAAAAAATGTACTTAAGTCCACCCAGTACAAGTACAAGTACTTGTACTTGAAACCCAAGCCTGATAGTATATATATATTATTATATATTATTTTATATAATATTATATATATTTATTTTTTTCATAAATATATTTAAAAATGTTTTTTATACTATATAAAAATTTATTTATACAACTATCCACTTCATTCACTATCCTGATATATACTATATATATCATATATTGGCGATTGTGTTAAATGTAATAATTATTTAATTTCCCAACAACTCACGTGTCGGAGGATATAGGGGCACCTCTCCTCATAGACAAATGTTTATGTGCGATGCATTTGCGTTTTTAATGTTTGAACAAACAAATTTTAATCTATTGACTATTTGGCTGTTTATTACATTTTACCGGTAAATACGTATAATCAGCAATTTATTGCAATTACCGGTAATTACGTATAATTGACGTTTTATTACAGTTACCGATAATTACAAATAATCATCGATTTATTTCATTTACCTGTAATTACGAAAAATAACCGATTTATAACATTTGCCGGTAAATACGTATAAAACGATTTATTACATTACATTTCACTCAAGAGTTCGAACCAGATACCCCACTACACAAGTTTGATTCATCAACCTATAAGCTAGATACGATAGAACATTGCACTTACAAAAATATTTAACTATTACAGAAGGACTAGTGACGCAGGTAACATCCACATCCCCATCCGCATTCGCTGAAAGTTTTTTTTTGAAAGAAAAGAATTTTGAAGCGTCGATCATCAGAAAAGTAAATTAATGGATTACCGCATTACAGAAAGGATCATTATGGATGATGAATCGTTCGATATGGTTGAACGTATTGGCTTTATGCGCTATGTACAACACAAGCGGCTACTCAACAGTACAAATTGAGGAAACGACAATTCTACTGTGATCTTATTTGCGATCGTATATACCCAGATGTTTGTGTTAAAATAAGTAAAGAGGTAAAATCAATGAGTGAAACCGGATTGTCCTTTACCACTGACGAATGGTCAGATACGTCTGCTGGCTTATCATTGCTTTCTCTAACCTATCATGGAATAGATGAGAGCTTTAAAAGGCATTATTTTATATTTTAAGTGCAATAAACTTAATGAAAGGCATACTGGTGAGTCAGTTTTGCACCCTGCACCACAAATGCCTAAAAAATGGGAAATTAGCTAATTCACATCGCTTCATTTGTGTTTTAAGAGGACGGGGCAAGCAACATTGAAAAAAGCTTTATTTTATCGGGAGTTTAATTAATCTAGGATTTGTAGTGTCGCCATAAACTTCAGTTTAGCTAAAATCTGGTCCCCTTAGAGGTCACAGAAATCTGTAACTGACATCATTTTCAAAATGTAGGGCTATTTATCAAACCCATTTTTCATCATTCAACAATGCACAAAATGAGTTTGAAAGTCAATTCAAAAAACGGCTTGATATTCCATATGCTTACTTGTTATCACAAAACGTTTTCCAACTGCGCTGGACTAGTACCAATTCATATTGATGCGAAAAGAATGGTCTGTTGCTCAAAGAACCTTTTGCTTTGTACACCCAGTTCGTATTTCCCAAAGTTAACATTTCTTACCTAATTGTGGGAAATGACATCATATCACACTGCTTTAAGCTATTCTCCTCCTTTGAAGAATTTACAAAAAAAATTCAGCGCCTCTCAGCTTCTGTCTCCGATGTAAGGAAGGCATTTTGACCATCTTCAAATGAAAATTGATGGACGGTTTAAAAAGATTGAAAGTTTTTTTTTTCTAGAGCTTGAAAAACGCTTTGGTTTCTGTGGAAATAATGAGCTTTCATACTATTGCAACTTACTTTGATCCCGTTATAAAGGCAAGTTTTTTTGTAACACAATATTAGAACAAGTTAAATCGTCACTTTTTGTTGCAGATGAAAAAGTATTATAGGAAAAACCTTTTGAATTCGCCACCCATTAAAAGAAAAAAAAAGAAATCTACAGAACCATCACCTTCTATAAGTAAATCAGTAACAAATTCACTGGAAGAACTTTCTACGTTCCAGTAGTGATGAAGAAACACACGCCAATTACCAAAAGATTATAGTGCAACTAATTTGAAAACAGTAATATAACCAAGAAAAACGATTTAGTTCAATTAATGATGCAATCAGTTGGTGGAAGGTTAAGCAAGATGTTTACCCACGCTTGAGTTAAACTTGCAAGGAAATACCTGGCCTGTATCCAACTAGCTGTCCCAAGTGAGGAGTAGTATTTAGCATGCCTGGAACTTAATATATGATGAAAAGATAAACAGACTCTCATCAGAAAAAGGCAGAAAAATTTATGTTTTCTCAAGCACAACCTTCCTACATTTTCACATCAATACTAGTGCCAAAATGCTATAAAAAATAACTATTGAAAAATCAATCAGTGGGTTCATTTAAGGGGCGGAGGCGTGGGTAAAGAGCAGGGTGGGATGCGATGGTTGAGTGGGGTGCCGCGGCCGTCCTGCACCCTGGAGAGGGTGGTGACACAATTTATATATTAGATTTGTGGGGGCTAAAACTCAAAATATATTAGGCAGTATGAGGCGGCCGAGGTATATATAATACGGGGTATAGTATGATGGTAGTAGTATAGGTGAGTAGTGATATAGGTAGTATATAGTAGGAGTATGAGGGTGAGGTATATATATATTATAGTATATATATATACTATATATATATATTATATATAACTATATATATATTATATATGATATATATTCTATATATATATATATATATATATAATATAATATATATATACTATATATATTATATATATACTATATAATATATATATATATATATTATAAATAATAATTATATAATATATAATATACCTTATATCGAACTTCCACGAGAGGGATATTCAATCAAACATTCACATCCGTATCCGACGATAAGAAAAAAATGGCCATCTGCCTAGCATCACTAAGACCTTATCATATTAAGTTCGGATTGCAATATAATTCGAAATATTTTAACAAGTTGATTCGATCAATGCTATATATATTATTATATATATATATATATATATAATATATATATATATATATATATAATATATATATATTATATATATATATTATATTATATATATATATAATAATTATTCTCTCCTCCTTGCAAAGGGCTATGCCCGTGAGTGTTGGTGTCCTGTAATTATATATATATATATATATATAATATATATATATATATTATATATATATAAGTATATAATTATATATATAGTAATATATATATAATTTATATATATATATATATATATATATATAGATATTATTATATATATATATACTAAATATAATATATAATATATAATTATATATATATATATGATATATATGTATATATATTAGTATATATAATATATATAATATATTATATATATATATATATATATATATATATAATATATATATATATATTATATATATATATATTAGTCTATATGACATAAATATATCCTCATGATTACTATGCATACGGTTTTTGGTTTTTGTTTTATGTTTTTTGTTCTATTTTATCATATATTTTGTTATATATTATACTAAGAATTAAATTTGTAGTGTGTTAATATTGACAGAGTAATATTTAATAAAATCGTACTTTTTTTAATCATCGTCATCGTACGTTTTGGCAGTTACCGGGAAGAGAGTGACTAGGAGAGTGAAGACTCGTCTGATAATTTCTGAAATTGCAAAAATCTTATATAGAAAAACCTTAAAACAAGGGAAAATGGTTACGGCAGAGTAGCATCCATCTAGGTTTAGGTATTGGGTTAGTGCATCATCGATTGCGCAGGTCAGGTGCCGCGCATTAAGCGCTCCTGTATCTGGTACTTTAGATTAATTATTTTCTTGTAATATGTTGAGAATAAGATTTGTTTTTTTTCCTTTATTTTTATTATTATTATTATATTAACCACCATGTTCACTCAATTGCCCCTTTTTTCAAAAGGAAGGGGGCAAGATATGAAAAAAATTACTCTAAAGAATAAAAAAAAGTCCGTAAAATGACTAGCTAGAAACATGACAAATGGAAAGAAAACCCACCCTGACCCTTGCTAACGCCCAATTCCCCTCAGGTGGTCGCAGACGCGGGACTTAAATATAAAAACCACAAATAATAGCTCGCATAAGAGCTCACCATCCGACGCCACATAGTAACATAAAATAAAAAAAGTAAAAAACAAAGGGCAAGTAATCCTCTTCATTTTTTTCTTCATTGAATAAACATCATCTCATCATCTTTTTCATTCTCAATCTTCCTCACAATACCAAAGACACTCAAACTTTAAGAAAAGAAAACAAAAAAATCATCAATAATAATAATAATATTAATGATCATCATCATCTCTTGATTAATAATGACACTGGTGTACAAAAAAATTTTTTTTTTCTGGCACGGACTTTTCCAGCTGTATTTGAGTATGCTGATTCCAAATCTGATCTCAGATTTATTCTATCACATCTGTGGGAGCTTCACTTTGCAGGATCAAATGCGCAACATTAATACCCTTGTCAAGAGGGTGTATCTTCCCTACTTTAAAGTAGGACTGGGAGACCAAGACAAATATTGGGCTCCTCACAAAGTGTCCAAAACATATGTTGAAACTTAGCGATCATTGTCTAAAGGAAAGAATGCTAAGGTGAGATTTGGTGTGATAATGGTTTGGAGAGAACCGACAAACTATTTGGATGACTGCTGCTGGTGCCTTGTCAATGTAAAAGGTTTCTACCAGACAAATAAACACCACTTACAATACCCAAATATCTCACCTTCCAAACGACAACTTGAACACTGTGAGGAAATACCTGTGCCTGTATTTAATGAGCTACCGGAGGTTGATGTTGAAAATATAAGTTTACCTTCTACAGATTACAGATGATGAGGATGATGCTCTGACCGAATATACGCCACCTGTTGCAGATTCTGATACAATTGCTATATTTAGTCAGCCTGAATTGAATGATCTGGTAAGAGATTTGTATTTACCAAAGCAGTTTGCTGAATTGTTTTCTTCCAGGCTGAAAGAAAAAGGAATACTCGGACCTGGTACTAGTATCTCCTTTTATCATAACAGAGAAACAGCACTACGAAAGTACTTCCATTCAGATGGTAAACTTGTTTATTGTATTGATGTAATTTTTCTCAATATGGGACTGCTCGCATATGATTCAAGTGAATGGAGACTTTATTGACAGTAGTGAAAGAAGTTTGAAATGTGTGTTACTGCACAACATAAATATATATGGTTCAATCCCAATAGGACACTGTACAAACGAAAGAAGAGTATGCCAACATCAAGAAAATTCTGGATAGATAGCAATGCAATCTTCGTGGATGTTTAATTTGTGTGGATTTGAAAATAATTAATTTTCTGCTGCCTCAGCAAGGAGATTACATTAAATACCCTAGTTTCCTGTGCTACTGGGGCAGTAGAACTACATTAGAACGCTGGGTGACAAAGACCTGCCCACCAAGAATCAGTTTGACGCCTGGTGAGAAGAACATCAAGAATGAGCTTCTGGTTGATAGGAATAAAATTGTATTTCCGACAATGCACATAAAACTTGGGGTCAATGAAGCAATTCGTCAAAGCTCTTGATCACACTGTAGATTGTTTCAATTGTTTCAGGTATATTTTTCCAATCTTTTCAAGTCTCGGTGCCAAGAAGAAAAAGGCAGGAATAGTTGATGACCCTCAAATAAGAAAACTCATCAAGGATCCACACTATGTTACAACAATGACTGCGGCAGAGGATAGAGCTTGGGATTCATTCTCTGATGTGGTACGGAATTTCCTTGAACAAGAAAGCGGAGGAGCTGCTCTTGAGTTTCCAAGCACTTGGATGTGGAAGGAGCATCAAAGTTCACTACTTGCATAGTCACTTGGACGACTTTTCAGAGAACTTGGGGTCACGTGAGCGACTAGCAAGGTGAACGCTTTCACCAAGACATTAAAGTTATGGAAGAACGCTACCAAGGCCAATGGGACACTGGCAGATTATTGCTGGTCCTTGGTGAGAGATTTCGTAAGCTGTACATCGGAGATCGTCAAAGAAGAGGTCGTTTATGCAAATGTAACATCACTATTGTCAGTTTACATTTTTGTACATATTTTCCTTAATTTCACATGTCAATTCTAAAATGGTAATAAGTATTCACTCACATTTATATGCATTGACTATCACAAATTTGTGCTACAGATCATTAAATGTATTTTTCATTATTGTATATTGCAACACCTTATTCTTGTCTGTAAGTCTGTTCAGTGTTCAGCTCTTAAAAAATTATCATAAATGTGCTGTTTATTTGAAACCGCTATATGTGATATCTCAAAAACCTGATGTGATAGACAAAAACCTGATGACATTTGAAATCGGCACAGAATTACCTTAAAACCGTTAGAAACCTTGTCAGAAAAATGTTGCTGACCAGTGTAATGATTTATTTAATATTAAAATCATTCATGCTCCTTATGTTTCAACTTAATATTTTATGTAATTTTAATATATAGTAAATATCTTCCAAAACATTGATTTTAAAATTTTTTTATATGCGAGAACGTGGACAGACATACATAATTCTAGTACTTTAAATTTAGAGCTCTTAAATTATAATGCAGAAACATAATCTTTCTTCAGTTTCTAGTGTAATATTTCCTCACTTAATCGGCAGAAAATTGAAGATGATGATTGAGAAAAAATATGCCGATGACGATCAATCGTCTCTTCACTAATATATAGGAATATATATATATTATATATATATATATAATACTTATAATTATATATATATATATATATATATATATATATATATATATATATATATATATATATATATATATATATATATATATATATATATATATATATATATATATATATATATATAAACTAAGTGTAGAGGTTGGTGAGATTACGCATCAACAGATAGAAAAGTTCATTCTCTTTAATTTTTTTAATTTCAGAGCGCAAACCCCCAGTTTATGAAGAATAGTAAAAAGGAAGGCAGAAGATTCTGCTGATGCATCTTCATGTAAGAAGAAAAGATGTGAAAAGTGTAAGTTTACATATATATAGCATAGTGGAAGAGTAGCAGCATATATATATATATATATATATATATATATATATATATAGATATATATATATATATATATATATATATATATATATATATTATTTATTTATTATTACCACATAGCCTCTTAATCCTGAGGTAAGTATTTGTATGATTTTCCGACCAAGTGGAAGGTGCAGGAATATTTAGGCCCGATAGCAAGCCCTGCTTCAGCGCGACGTAGTTGGAATGCTTGCCACCGTAAGGCGTGGGTTCGCATCCTAGTACGCGGCTTTTCCAATGCGGGAAGCATGAGAAGAGTGATTTGTTTGTGAATAGACTGTTCTGTTGTATGTGTTGGCTATGGTTGTGATGTGTGTGTATTGAGATTAGTGTAATACACTATGCTGTAAACTGCAATACGTAAATATTGCAGAAAATCTCCTACTAACGACAAATTTTTTGTGTCCGTTCACGTGGCCGAACTAGAACTCGAACCCATACTGAGAGGGAATCTTGTTCTTAAGGTGAGCCAAAAACTCGCCTTAACCCACTGAGCCAAACGTGAATATATATATATATATATATATATATATATATATATATATATATATATATATATATATATATATATATATATATATATATATATATATATATATATATATATACCTATAGAGGTGGCCGGAATTTGACATTTTTTTCTGGTTTCGGTTCCGGCCTTGTGTAGCATTCATACACAGTGTATTACATTAGTGGTTTTTAAACTGGGGTGGTCTTGAAATATCACGGGAGTGCTCGACAAGCGTGAGCAAAACCTTAAATTTTTTTTATTTTTATTTATTAAATATATATATATATATATATATATATATATATATATATATATATATATATATATATATATATATATATATATATATATATATATTATTATTAGTATATATATATATTTATATTATATATATATATATAGTTATTATATATATATATATATATATATACGGTATATATATTATACATATATATTATTAGGTATATATATATATATATATATATATATATATATATATATATATATATATATATATATATATATATATATATATATATATATATAGTTAAGTGAGCAAGACAATAAGGTTAAGTATGTAAGAGCGCTCGCTAGTAAATCAGTTGAATGTGAACAAGTTGATACTGAACAAATCTGGGGGCAAATGAAGGAAGCAATTGTTAGTAGTGCAAAGGAAGTATGTGGATGTGCTAAAGTAGGAAGTAAGAATGTTAACAGTGAATGGTGGAATGAAGAGGTGATGAAAGCGGTTAAAGGTAAAAAAGAAGCGTGGTTGAATGTACTAAAAGCAAATGATGAAGTTTCAAAAGAAAGATGCTTGGAATTATATACAGGAAAGAAATGTTAAAAGTTCAGCAGTATACGTAGGAGAAAACAAGAGGTAAATGAACAGTTTGGAAGGAGGATGAATGAGGACTTACAAGGGAATAGGAAGCTCTTCTGGAAGGAAGCGCGAAAGGTTAAGAATGAGAATAAGGGGAATCTGCTTAGAATAATGAATAGGGATGGTGCTTTTGTAACTGATGAAATGGATGTGAGGAGAGTGTGGAAAGAACACTTCGAAAATCTGCAATAATATTAACAGTAATGAAGAGGTGATAGTGAATGTGTGTAGGTTTGATGGTGCAAGAAGGAATAGGTATTTTGGGGATGAGGTTATTAGTAAGGAGGAGGTAATGGGTAGAGTGAAAAAGTTGAAGAATGGTAAATCTGCAGGTATAGATGAAATTACGGTGAAATGATCAAGAACGGAGGCGAGATGGTGATTGATTGGATTTGGAAGTTGTGTAATAAAGCGTTTATGGAGGGTATAGTTCCAAGGGATTGGAGGAGAGCGGTAATAGTACCCTTATATAAGGGTAAGGGAGAAAAGGGGAACTGTAGAAATTATAGGGGAATAAGTTTATTGAGTGTTGTAGGGAAGGTAGATATATGCTGGTATTTTGGTCGAAAGAGTGCGTCGAGTGACTGAAGGACTGATTGGTGAAGAACAAGGTGCGTTTAGGAGTGGTAGAGGATGTTTGATCAAATCTTTACATTGAAACAAATGATTGAGAAAATGAGGGAGAAGAAGAATAAATTGTATTTAGGTTTTATGGATTTGCAACAGGCGGATGATAGGATTAATAGGGAAGCTCTATGGCAGGTTAGTGATATATGGTGTTGGTGGTAGGCTTCTGAATGGAATCAAAAGTATGTATGACGAAAGTGAAGCGTGTGTAAGAATAAATGGTGTCAATGGTGATTGGTTTAGGATTAATAGCGGAGTAAGACAGGGTTGTGTTATGTCTCCTTGGTTATTCAATTTGTATATGGATGGGGTTATGAAAGAATTCGAGGTGGGGATGGCAGGAAATGGTGTTAGAATGATGGAGAATGGAGATGAGTGGAGGGTGCCCTACCTATTATATGCGGATGATTTGGTTCTGTGTGGCGAATCTGAAGAGAGTTTGAGAGGATTGGTAGAGAGATTTGGCAGGGTATGTAAAAGGAGGGGTTTGAAAGTAAACGTAGATAAGAGTAAGGTTATGGTTGTGAGTGAGGACAGTCCTCAGTGTGAAGTTATGTTAGATGGTGAGCAGCTGGAGCAAGTGTCTGAGTTTAAATATTTAGGGTATGTGTTGGATGAGAAGGGAACGGATGATGCAGAGTGTAGTAGGAAAGTTGTGAATATATATATATATATATATATATATATATATATATATATATATATATATATATATATATATATATATATATATATATATATATATATATATATATATATATATATATATTGTCTATATATATATATGGTATATATATATATATATATATATATATATATATATATATATATATATATATATATATATATATATATATATATATATATATATATATATATATATATATATTGTCGAGATATTTATCGAAGAGGACACGCGGGTTCAGATTCCAAAATATCTTCTGTTGCTGTTGTCTAGGGGTTAAATTTTATTAAAACTTACATTACTTGCTGAATATTAGGTCCAAGCTTTAATGAGAATTTATCTAATGATCCGGAAGCTGTTCAGGTTTGTAAAATAATCAAGATAAAAACTGAAGTTTTACTGCATAAACAATTTGATAGAAAGATATGCTAATCACAAGTTCAAAGAACGAAAAAGCCATTAACATAAAATCTCCTCCTTTAAATACAATTCTGGAGTATCAAACATATAAGTAAATTATGAAATCAAAATGTCTTTTCTTAGATTTGATAAGTGTAAAATTAATTTCTGTATTAATATGTTATATGCTATCAAGTCATTTTAAGTTCAGGGCTGCGGAGTCGTAAAATAAATTTTTCGAATCCGACTCAGACTCCTTAAACTCAAATTTGGATTTTCGACTCCGACTCCACTTAAACAAAAATTTTCGACTCCGACTCCACTTAAACAAAAAATTTCGACTCCGACTCCAGCAGTCAAATTCAAAATTTCGACTCTGACTCAGCTTAGTGCTTACAAAGTTACAATAAAACATTTTTTGTTTCAACTATTTTTTTTCCGCTTACTTTTGAGAATAAAAAAATATACCACATTTCCAATGAATCTAATCTCCAAATGCTATACGGTAAAATACCGTAAAGACCAGAGGTGTAGCAGATATCCGCATCCGCATAATTTTTCTCTACCCGCATCCGCATTTGCATTCGCATTCACATGAATTTTTTTGATGATATCGGATAGTATTCATTTATGAATTATGAGACTAAATGTTCCTAAACTTTCTGTAATGCAAGAAGATCAGACTCGTTGGAATAGTAGTTGGTACATGCTTGAGAGGATGGGAGAAATAAATGAAGCTGTCTCCCTTTATGCTTCGAACAAACACAAAGGTGAAAGGCTTGACAGGTGATGATAATACGATTTTAGGTAATTGTATTACTTTTCTTAAACCGTTTGAAGAGGTTACTAAGACTATATATCTCAGAAAATTCTTGTTTGCCAGACGAGATTTTTCTAGTTGCAACGATGAAAGCTGTGCTAAATGCTGTTTTTAAAAGTAAGGGACTTTCAAAGGTGACAGAAACACTAATGCCGTAGATAGATAATAGATTTCGAAATCTGCAAAACGATTACGCATCTGCAATAGTAACTTTTCTGGATCCTAGATACAAAACCAAATTTCTTGAAACACGTGTTTCACAAAGGGTTAAAATATATTTAGTATGCCTATGTGATGAAATGCTGCTAAAGCCAGAAATTTCACCAGCCAATTAAAAGGAAAAGATTGCAGAAACAGACACACATTTACCATCTGTTAGCGAAACCATTGCAGAACCCATGAACGTTCTTTTGGCTTCTAGCAGCGATGAAGAGTCTTCTTCAGAGGTGTTAAAGGACACTCTGTCATTGATCGAAGATTATCAAAAGCGGAAACTCTTGGAATCGGATAAAGATCCATTGGTTTGATGGCGTGATAATTGTAAAAGTTTTTCTCATCTTGCAGAATTCGGCAAGGAATACTTAGCATGCCCTTTAATAAGTATAGCTGGCGAGCATCGTTTCAGCGATGCAGATCTCATTTACGAAGAAAAGAGAAGCAAACTCTCCCTTTAAAGGGCTCAAAAGCTTTAGTTTTTTAACATAATTTGAGAACTATTAATTTCAAGTATTATTCTATTTATAACCTTTTTCAAATGGGGTTGAGGTTGGGGAAAGATTGGTGGTGCAAGAGTTAAATCCATATCCTCGGCAATCTGATAACACAGGTATATATATATATATGTATATATATATATATAGTAATATATATATAGAGGTATATAGATATATAAAAATATATAAATATATATATATAGTATATATATATATATATATATATATATATATATATATATATATATATATAAAGAGCAGCATGTATAAATATATATATATATATATATATATATATATATATATATATATATATATATATTAAGTAAAGAATATATATATATATATATATATATATATATATATATATATATATATATATATATATAACAAATCACAGGAAGGGCTCTCGCCCTGTCAGTTTGTCCAACATCTTTTCTTTTGGCCCGAAACTCTTAACCCTAGCCTAGAGCATTTTAAAAAACCATTTCTTTTCGCAATTGTTTCCGATGCCAGTCCTCTGGTTAATACTCTCAGGTAGGGTTTTCGCCCTTTCAGTAGAACTAGCATCTTCTTTCATTAGGCTTCAAAACTCGTTCACCCAGAGGTCTCCAGAGGATCTTGCTTCTAGGCGCATAAGATTCTAACACTGGTCCAGGAGTAATACAAGCAAAAGGAAAGGACCAGGTTGCTAGCTTTGTCGCCCTATAACCATGCGAAGAAAATCTTCACTTGTCCTGACAGCTACGAAACTTCCAACCTTCTTTTATTTTTATATATATATATATATATATATATATATATATATATATATGTTGAAGCGGCGCACGAAAAAACGCGAAAAGCGTTTCACGATAAATGAAAACGGTTAAAACACCTAAATCTGACTGAACGAAGTACGTTA
>JABUQX010126368.1:0-15000 GCA_015478945.1 Trachelipus rathkii | reverse complement strand
TTCGCTGTGGCCGTTCCAATCCTTGAAGTTTTGATCGTCGTAGACGAGAGCGGGAGAGGGATTTTCCGAAGGCTGGCACATCGTGTTTCATCAAGTCCTGTGATGGTTCTAATGGGGAGAGGCAACCATTTCTTGTCTGTGGTCTTTTTTGGGCGCGGCTATTAAGCGGTCGTATTTCGCTTTCGGGTGAGTGGACAAGGACGTCTCTTGGTTTTCATATTGTTAGATGAGTTTTCTCCCCTCCCCTATTTCCCCCGTTTGAGGAAAATTTCTTCAGGGACAGGTTGATTGGACTTTAAGATTTCAGACCGAGTTATATGAGAGTCAAGTTAGATCGTTTGTTCTTTTTATTTATCATAATCACTAGGATTGGTTGGTGGGAAATTGCGGGTGTTTTATTAGAAGGTATAGGGAGCTATTATCTTTATTCTTATATTTGGGGTGAGGTGGCATTTCTGTTTCGACGGGAAAAAGTTATTCTTTTTGGATTGAATTAATTTTAAAGAATTTATTCTTTTTCAATTAAAACTTAATGAAATAGAAATGATTTCTCATTCTATTTTTTTATTCGTTAAAAGTTTACCATTTAGTTTTTATAGCGGGCACTGGAGGAGAAATGGCAGGGGGCCCCTCGAAGGTTTTTATATAAAATATTCTTTCTTAATATATTCTGTTATAATAAACTAATTGGAACAAGGTCTGAGTTTAAATATTTATAATAACTTTTGAATCCTTATATTTTTTTAACCCCGGTACTTTATTTTTCTTTTTTTACACTTACACTGTATTCTCCACATCTTGGTATGTATATATGATTGCAGCGTGTTTGGATTTTCCCACTTGTTCTTCTACCAGATTTATTTTATTATATGATGTAATTATGGATGTCTTTTTTGCTTATCAATCACGTTTATCAGACTTATTTATGTAATATTAAGGAGTGATTTGACTTATTTAGTTTACGTAAGTTCAACTTCTATATATATGAATATAGTTAGCTGTACGATTATACAGTTTTTTGCTTAGTACTATTAATTATTCTAACTATATTTATATTTAATGATATTTAGTGACACTATTATACCATGAAGGAATATAATATTAGAGAGTGTTATTACTTATCTTTATCTCTATCTTATTTTACTATTAAAGTATTAATATCATAATTAAGTTATAAATAAATGGTCTATATAAAATATTAATTAGTCAATGAGTTCAAAATTGCATATTAAATATTAAGTATCACAATCATAAGTCGAATTATGATTTAACACAATAGTTAATGGTATGCTGTATTTTTTTGTTTGGTGATCCTAATGTTTAGCTTTATTATAATAATGAGTCCGGTTATTCAGTATTTCTTCCAACTCGGGCCTACCTGTTCCCGACTCAAGAACCCGTCTTTGTCGTGTCTATCAGAGGTTGTAACAGTGTTTTGTCAAAATATTCGATAACGAACACCTCACGAGATATCGAGCAGAACAAGAGGTTGGATAAGGAATAAATACATAAGACCATAAGAAGTATTTGACAATAGCAGAAAGCTAGCTGGCCCCTCCACCTCCGCTGCCACCCAAACACTACTACTCGCACGCTGCACACCTTAAAACCTCAATTCATCGGTACCTCTTGAGTTTTAAGGGCCAGACGCCGTCGCCTTTTCTTCATGGCCAAGCAACAATCCACATTCTCTGCCCTCATGCTTTCAGAACCTCATGGAACCAGGATCCCCTAGGACCAGGATCTAGCAGAACTCATTCCACATTGTCTACCCTTACCTTTCTTCGATCCCAATCTACGTTGTGGTTCTTGGCAGATCTTCCCTTGCCTTGTAACCCCGCCGCTCGAGGGTCACAATCCCGCCTTCTTACTGTTTTCACAATATGCCCAGCAGAATGTATCTGAAACAAACGTAATTAAACACAACTCAAGAAATTATCACGCCGTTTTTAGAAATATTCGCCTTTTATCTATCTAATTTCCTATCGCCCACTGCACAAATCTTATTCTAATTAATCTAGTTTTACAAATGAGACAGTCCTTTTGAGCTGTGTATAGCATGGTGAACAAACATTTCTTAAGTTAGAGTAGGATTCACTTTTATTTCTCACATTAAGTTGTTATGCTACTTTATACGTTCACGGCACCACTGTAGCCTAGAGCATACATCTCACTAAGTGAGCTCAATCTCATATGCTTATCAATTCTTTCTGTTGTCGAGGAGTCTCCGTACTAAAATCATCGCTCCTAGAGATGGTTATCCATGCTTGTAGCACGGTTATATATACCTTCACGATCTATATTTCTTATCCATACAATAATTCGATTCATATTATAATGTTTAATATTACCAGTAGCAATATATTTATTAAGCTCATTATTAAAATCTCTATATACGTTGATTGGCTCTTTTCAAATCACCTTTGTTTCACACCTCATGGCGCAGATAACGTACCTGGTTCATATGTGTACCAATCCTCTCAAGACTTTTACGCATACTCGCGCCAAACACAAGCCATGTATATTTAGTGCTCTCAGGCTACCAATAGGAAGGAGCACCCTCACTCAGCTCCATTTCTTTTTATATTCTTCATCACGTATTGAAGGCTAACTAGCGTAATGTCACTACCAACTCCTTAACTCACTCTTTCTAGCTATTTTCTCATCTTACCCATCCATATATACAAAATTAATTTACAGGAACTAACACATCCATTTCATCGCCTAATCTTAATTATTATTAAAACTCAGTTCAAATATACATCTTATTCTACACACTCACATGCTTCGGATACTAACTGTTATTCCATAAATAAGGACTAAACTCCTAACACAGATCACTATCACTTAACCTCTAAGCTTCCCGTAATGATCTACGCGATAGGCTATAAAACGTAAATACTAAACTATTGAAATTATCATACACTATAATTATAAAACCAACACTTTACAAACGCATTCATACTAGTTATAATATAAATAAGAAAAATTAAAATAATGTATAGGAGATATATAATATATATTATGAAGATTCTAATAATATAGTAATAAAAAACTTGTCCGTCTTAGTAAAAGACGAGGACTTAATCCCCTCGACTAAAAATGAGGTTAGACTCTAGGGAGGTGACTCACAGGAGAAGATACGATAACTTTTCAATAAAAAGAGTCACAGTCCTTATCTTACCAATACCAGCGTCAACCAGTCGGCGTTATCGCTGAGCCTGAGATGAATTATTAATACCATAAACCCCCTACTGTTCGACACCGCGCAGACCAGCGTAATAGAAGATAATAGCGCACCCCCACCCCCAATCCGCAACCCGGGCCCGGCCCCTTGCTGGACCGCCGGCTTGCTATATTATTAAATAGGCGCTAGAATATAAGACCAATGAAATACACAAAGAACAACTAATTCGCCCTCACCATCCCACTCGTCACACAGGATGCATAGAGCAATTGACAGAAGAGATACGGCAAGAAAAGTCCAATATCAGACTCAGCTACTGTCAACGAAGGCGGTTATATAAGTATAGAGAGATTAAGGAATATATAAATAGTAGGTAAAACATGAATAAAGTAAGAATAGATTAAAATTAAAAATATAGTTATTATTATTATATATTATTATTATTTAATCTATTATTTATTTCTATTTAATTATTATATGATATTATATTACTTATATTTAATATTATTATTATATTATTATTTAATATTATATTTATTATTACTTATTATATATTATATAATTATCAATTAAATATTAATTATTAATATTATACTGATAGATATTAATTTATGATTAATATATTATATTATAGATATAATATTAGTTATTTAATTATATTTTATTGATTTTTATTGTATATTTAATAATTCCATTAATTATTATATAAAATGGTACTTTCAAAAACATTCTATTTCTCCTTACAATTGACACTAGTATGAACACATTAGAATAAATATTAATGATGTCATTTGATTTACAGAAGTCAATAATAAGAGTCAAAACTTATTCCCTTAATTGAAGCACTAAAAATGGATTTTTAAATTTCAAAATTAATTTTATAAATGTTATTATATATATTTTTATCATAATATTTATCACCCTATCATCTAATTATTAAATACTAATTCATTTATTATGTTTATAACGCTCATACGTGCACTCAATTGGTTATAAAATAATATAGAGAGTTTTTAAGGTGAGTGTTTCGCTTTATTCTAGTAGTGTACAGGAATTATTAGAAAATCGTCATTAAGGGTCATCGGACATGCCTTTCAGACCACACTTATTCACGATCATATAATAATAAGAAGCCAAAACCCAAATAAAGGGTAATTTATGAAGCTCCTCGGACATTCAGATTCGAGAAGAGATTGGTACAATATAGAGTAGCTTTTTAAGAAACTTCTCAAAACATACCCAAATGCTTTCTGTTCAGGTCCTATTTAAATATTAGACCTAATTATTCTTTAGTAGGAGTTGTTATAGTCTTATTCTTCTTTCGCGAATAAGTCAGACTCTGCCCCGCCCTCGCTCTATGCACCGCAAGGCCGTACCTGCCATTGCCCGGGGCCCCCTCTCTCAAAATCAGTTTACCCTATATGGGATTTATATAAATTTTTAAATTCCCTATAACTATATTAACTTCTATTTTCCTCATTAAATAAATAAATGTTAAAATCTCTTTTCTTCTAAGGTATACATATGATAGTTGTTTCTCCTAGGTACACTTTTACCCAACTCTAAAGCTAAAAAAACTTAAATCCGTAAGCACCAGTACACAGTAGAATAACTAATCCTCGTTCGGATTATATATATAAATCATTATATAAGTATTAACGCCACTCCCTATATCATGTCATAGTATTATATTATATATATATAATATATATATATTATATATATATTAATTAATTATATACTAACTATTTTTATTATTATAGATATTGTTGATATTATAAATGTCATGTAGACCATATAATATTTAACTAATACTTTATAGTAATAATAATTGTAATATTGGTAATAGTTGGTAGTAAGATAATTTTCAACATAACATAAATAATATGAAAAGAGATGGAATATTTATGTGGAAATGAAAAGGGATAAAATAGACGAAGGTTATTAATGAAGATAAGAAAAAACGAGTTAGGTAATAGATACTATCCCTGAGGAACACCAGCTTTTTACAAATTTAAAGCAGAACGAGATTAACATATTATATAGTATTAAGGAATTAGAAAGGTGAAAAAGAATTTAAAATCGGACAAAGTAGGAAAGTAGCGAGGATATAAATTTAAATTCATGGGAACGTTTATCGCAGAGACTATGGCAATCCTGCATTGTAAATCTTAGAGAGGACGTAATGAAGGGAAGCCAAAATACTCTAGGTCTTCGCCCGGGTCGATCTAAGGACCAAGAACGACGAGAGATGAAAAGCCAGGGAGTTAGTCAAGAGCTTGACTGTATTAAAAGGACATGAACAATTAAGAGTCCCTAATACACTCTAACTAGAAGAAGTTAGGACAGTACTCTGAATATATACCACTTTAAGAGAGGACAGAGAAAGAAAGCATTTGGATTTATGTGATTTTAAAAAAGTAGTAAACATTTAAAACATTTAAATATTACATCAACAAGTTTGAAATTTTTGGACAGCTTCAAAAAATTTTAAAATCATTCTTTCGGTCTTATTTTGGAAAACTTATCTAATTACACTGCGTACAGTAAATACGAAAGAAATAAAGAAATTGTAAAATGAACATTGCTAGCAAGGTGAATTGCGTCTTCTCACGGCAATGCGGCGAGCATATGAAGAAGATTTTTACAACTTTCTCTATTCACTAGTAGCAAGGGCTGGAACACCCCTTCTCTATCTCATTAATTTTTCACAAGCGGTGGTGATGAAAATAATCAAATAATAAAGTATAATTTATAGTAGCTGCATACAAAATTTTGACATAAAAGTAATAATAACTTTAAAATATATTGTAATAGTGAAAGGAGAAATAGAAAGAATTCTTAATATTCACATAAATATGTAATATTAAAGACAAAAATATGGCATTTAAAATATTAAAATATAGTGAATTAAAATGACATGATTTAGGTGAGATTTTTGCTTGAGAATAGTGTTTCCATTTTAATAATAATAATTAATAATACATAATAATAATAATAATAATACATCAACTTGTAAATCTAATAGAAAATTATAGTGGTTAGCGACAATTCAATAATAACCATGTAATAATTATAATAATAAAAAATGTTAATTAATAATAATAAAATATAATAATAATATAAATAATAATAATAATATAAAATAAAATAATAATAATAATATATATAATAATAATAATAATTAATAATAATAATACAATATAATAATATAATAATATATAAACTATATAAACATGTATATATATACTATATTATATAATTACATATAATAATATTACTATATATTATAATATATATATATATATATATATATATATATAGTATACATATAAGAAGAAATATAATTTTGGAGAATATGTTAATATATATGCATTTATGTGTAACTGTGTTTGTATGTATTTTTTTTATTTTTTTTATATTTTACATAAAAAGCGCCCCATGGCACCTCAGTGGTAGAGCTCTCGCCAAGCAAAGCGAGGGTCCCAGGTGCGCAACTGGGGGGGGGGGGCGGAGAATGTGAGCTATTCTTCCTAGAGGCTCTAAGCCGGGAAGTGGTCGGTGTTTTACTGGTTATATACTACTTCGAGATTTAATATACTTTATATATATATATATATATATGTTATTAATATATCCTTTATATATAGTATTATATATATATTATATATATTATATAGTATATAATATATATATATATATATATAATTATATATATATATATATATATATATATATAATATATATATATATATAATATAATATATATATAATATATATATAGTATATATATATATATATAATATATATATATTATATATGAGGGGCGGTGGTGAAAAACAAGGTACATTTAGAAGATAGAGATGTGCTAGATGAACATTTTCACATTGAAAAACATTTATTGATTGGGAAAATAATGGAGAATAATTATAAATTGTATTTTAGGTTTTATAGCCTTCAACCAAGCGAATCACACAGGAATATAGGGAGGCTCTGTGGTAAGTGTAGTGATATATGGTGTTGGTTTAGGCCTTTTTAATGGATTCAAAAGTATGTATGTCGAAGGTGAAGTGAAGAGTGTGGAAGAATAAATGTAAATTGAGATGGGTTTAATATTATGTAGTGAGCGAGAAGGGATGTGTAGTTTCACATGTATAATTAAATTTGTATATGGATGGGTGATGAAGGAATATTAGAGGTAGGGTGGTGGGAGAGGTGTTAGACTGATGGAGAGAATCAAAGAGAGTGAGTGGAGGGTGCTCTTCTTATTGTACGCTGATAATTTTGGTGTTTGAGCGAATTCGAAGAAAGTTTGGAGGATGGGTTAAAGGAGTTGGCAGGGGTGTGAAAAAAAGGTGTTTGAAAGCTAATATAGATAAGAGAACTTTAATAATAAATAATAATAATATATTGTTACTGGTATTAATTTATAGTATTGAAACTATTTTATGGAATAAGAAGTATAGATCTAAGGTATAACCTGTTCAGATGGATAATCTTAGGGGCGTGTTAGGTGTGAGAAGAATTGATAGATTGAGGATTGAGCTCATTAGGGAGTGTGTGGTGTGTAAGAAAGGCATAAATTAAGAAGAATAAAGATCTATATTAAGGATGATTTTTGATCATATAAAGTCAGTAAAAGGAGTGTTCATATTGAAAAAGAAGTGAGGAATTTTGGCAGTGTTGGCGAGAAAAGAAAGATGCATAATAGGATAGAATGGCTGAGTTTTGTGAGTATTGGCATGGTTGCGGGCATTGCCAGGGGATATAGAACTCCACATTGACGAGATACTACAGTGAATGTTCGGTTCGTCGGGGTGTTGTGAAGTCATAGGGTGGAATTTTTGGCTGCGACGGGCTCTCGCTTAATGGTATGAGGGGAAGTGTGTGGGTGTGGGGGGGGGGGAGGAGCTTTGTTTCACTATGTCTTATGTATTGAAGATATTTGAGCATTTCATTGCTGTCTGTTGTATGTTGCACATTTCAACCCCCAGGCTGCGGTAGATTGAAAAAAATAAATAACAGAAAGCGAAGCAACAAATATATATAATTATCATATATATATATATATATATAGTATATATATATAATATATTATATATATATTATATATATATATATATATATTATATTATATATAAATTATATAATATATATTATAATATATATATATATATAGTACATACCTTTAATTAAAATATTACTTGTGAAAATCCTATATAAAGAGAAGAAAATCAATACTCTTTTAATAAGAGGTTGTAAGTTTAATATCAATATTTTTAAAAGAAATTTATTTGAGGAATATAGCAGAATATTTTGACTAAACTTGGCCCTCTTTCAGCTGCTATAAACTAAATTAAATATAATAAAAAGACAAAATAAATTTAAATTTAAATAAATTTAAATTTATTACAATACATTTTCACCAATGCTCTCCATAAGGCGAAGAATAACTTTTATACCTTCCAACCTCCTCGTGATAAAACACATACTTGTCCTACCTCCCTTTACCTTCGTCTTCTCACAAATTTTGCAAAAAATTCCTTCCCAAAACAATCCTTACCTCATCTTCAAATATTCTACCTTTCAAAAAAATTCTTAAACCTAAATCTCATGCCAACACCTTTACTTCTCAATGTGTTTACAAAATACCTTGTGCCCACTGTAACAGCATATACATTGGAGAAACACATGACTTCACCCGCCGTAATTACCAACAAAAATATGACCTACTTCAAGACAATCCCAACTCTGCCCTCACCTTACATAGATCTACCCACAACCATACTATCAACATAGACCCCATGACGCCCATTATTAACATTGAAAACCTTCACCTTAGAAGATTCACCGAAAAATTTTGCACAAACAATTCCACTAATTATAATATACAAAGAAATGATTCACAAATAGATCCCATCATTAACAACATTCTTAACTTCTCACCTTTTTTCAAAAAATTAAAAACGCCAAAACAATTTCTGATAATTTTAAATTTATTTTATGTATTTTATACATTTAATTTAATTTATAGCAGCGAAAGAGGGCCAAGCTTGGTCGAAATATTCTGCTAAATATTCCTCAATAAATTTCTTTAATATTTGATATTAAAACTTATGAATACTCTTGTTTAAAAAAGTATTGATTTCTTTATTCTAGATAAGGGATTTCACAAGTAACTATTTTAATAAGGCATTTACTATCTATTATTGCTGTTAACGTCTTAAGTCTATATACCGTTTATATATTATATATATATATATATAATATATTATACAATAATATATTAATTATATATATATATATATATATATATATAATATTAATTATAATTAATAATAATAATATATATATATATATATATATATATATATACTATATATATATATATATGATATATAGTGATAATTATATATATATATATATTATATATAATTATATTTATATATATATATTAATATATTATATTATAATTATATTATATATATATATATATATATATATAATAATATTATATATATATATATATAATATAATATATATATATAATATGCAAGAACTACATTATTAAAAATAACAAAAGATACGACAAACCTGCCAATTGGAATAGTACAATAGAAGAGTACCAACATTTTAGATCTCGTATTTGCGACAAAAATATCTGAAATCAACGCAGGTGCTATCGTCCAATAGCTCACTTCGCCGATACCCACGAAACACCACATCACCATGAACCATTGATATGACTGTTTAAAAATAATAATGCAACAGATTATAATAACTAAAACTTAAAAAAAAAAAAAAAATTAATAATAATAAAGTAAATAAAAAAAGAAAAAAAAAAAACAGTTCTATACGGAATTTAAAATCGTCGCTTGAAAAGGCAAAAAGAATATGAGTATCAATTTAGTAATTTTAAATTAGAGCATTTTAAAAGGGGGAAAAAAATTTAAATATTTCAATTTGTAAATTTTGCAATTTCAATTTTGTAAATTTGTCTTCTCTCGATTTTACTTTTAATTTATTCTTATTTTTCATATATTCAAAACAAAGTTTAAAATGAAGCTAAAAATGATTGTTTAATAATAAAAATAATTTAAGTTTTATCTTGCACGGTTGATTTATGGTTCAAAAAACATATAAAACAAATATCATTCAATTCTGCATTAAAATTATTTTAGTGGCAATGAAACCATGATGAAACCCTAATTCCATCAAGCCTTTCCTTGTTACATAATATATATATGATATATATATATATAATTATATATATATATTATATTAATATATCAATATATATATATTATACTTATATATATATTTATATATATATAATATATAAATATAATATATATATTATATATATATATATTATATATTAAAGTACTTAGCGCCCACGCTAATTGGTAAAATAGTTAAATGTAGTTTATACAAACGAAGTATACAGTATAAAAATAAGCATTCTTTAGATCGAAGCGAAAATTTTGGAAAACTCATTTTTTTGTGTGTGTATGTGTATTAACTACCGAACTACTTTCTGCCTGCGTGCGTTATACGGATACGGTAATAAATTTGGAAGAATGGGAGCGAGTCGAGCGGTCTTGCACCCTTGAATTACCCGCCTTCCCTTCCCAAAATGAGCGACATCCCTATTTCATTCCCCAATATTGTCTTTTCAATGTTTTAAGGAAATATGATATGGTAAACTAAACTTTTTATATACGTTATGAAAAAATAAAAATAGTATATGTAATTGTTTTATCAATATATTTGTATTTTTTTATCCAGAGTCCATAAGTAGGGTTTTTAAGTTATGTAATACATTTACATTTTGAATAGAAATGTTAAACTATTTTTATTTGGGTGACCTGACACTGACTAACCCTAACCTCCATCTGACCTAAACGCTAACCTTCATTTCACCCCTACAACATAGGGACAAAAAAAAATCATTTCGCTCCTGGAACATCTATTTATGTATTTATGTATCATAGAGCTTTCTGCAAAAAAAGTTTTTTGATCGACCTCCCAGTTCCGTAGAGGACAACGCGACGCCTGTCGCCGAGCCCCTCGATCTTGAGCTCGTGGGCGTTAAGTAACTTTGATAATTATATATTTATATAATATAATATATATAATATAATATATTATATAATATAGGTTATATATATATTATAGTAGTATATATTAATATATATATGACGTATTTATATAAATATATATAATAATATATATATATATTATATATATAGTTATATATAATATATATAATATATAGTATCATAATATATATATAATATATAACTATATCATATATAGTATATATATATATATATATATTATATATATATATATAATATATATTATAGATTATATATATAGGTGAAGGTAGCTAATAAACGCCAAAAATGCACAAAGAAATTAAAGATACTTTGAAGGAAAGTTTATTTAAATAAAAATGTAGATAAATATTTATTTAAATATAAAAAATGTCTTCTTTTCAATTAAAAAAAATTGATTAAAATTAATAATTATAAATAATAAACTAGTGTCTAACCTACGTCTGGGAGAATGATATCTAAATCGTTGACCTGATTCAATAGATCAATAGATCATGGAAGGGGTGGGGAGGGGTGGGTCGGTGAGTTGATTTACTGCTTACTGTTCAGGATCAGTAAACTATTCACTTTACTATGTATTTTATTCATAACTTATTTTATTTATGTTTGGAAAAACTTTGATATGTTTGCAATTATTCGTTGGAATTATGATAGTTAGGTAGGTGATGCTAATTATATTATTTACCAACTTAATGTAACTCGTTACTAATAATTCTGATAGGTATAGCCGTATGACATATAAGTATGAATAGGTTTACGTTTTTGTTGAATATTGCTAGAGATACTTTATGTTGTTAGCGTGGAACTTTTATTTCTGTGTAGTAGTTACTCATGCGTAAGTGTGTTAGGTTTGTGTCTAATTATATTCTTAGTTCAGGATGTGCTATGTTAGCTTTATTAATTGTGAAAAACTTTGGTTACGTTAGCATACATTAAATGGTGTTTATAAAGTAAACTTATTTTTATGTTATGTCTTATCCAAAGATCTTCGTAATGTGATTTGTATCAATTAGTACAACAGTCACGGAAAGAGGGGGGTGTGCATGTGGTGATGCTGGTTTGATTGTACTATTTACTGATTTAGGGTATGATAAAATGATAATTTTAGTAAAAATATGAACTGAATTAATAGATCAATAGATCATGTTTAGGTAGGAGGATAGAGTGGGTTGAGAGATTATTGTATATTTTTACTGATTGGTATGTAAAACATTACAATTTACGAAAAAATGACTTAATCAATTACTGATTCATCCATAAGATCACGAGGTAGCGGCATTGGAGCAGAGTTCTGAACTGTCGTGTTTATTACTGATTTGTGTAGTTAAACCATGATAATGTTAGTAAATATGACCTGAATCAATAGTCAATAGATCAATAAGGGGAGGTGAGTGTGGTTTGATTTACTAGATTTACTGATTTGGTAGTAACATTACGATTTTAAAAATACTTAATCATAGATCAATAGATCACGGGATGATTAGGGAGGGCAGGGTGGTTGGTTTGATTTACTGATATTACTAGATGTTACGCTTTTAGAGTCATGAAAAAAGGTAAATCTTTTTTACGTTATAAACATAAAAGAATAAGAAATTTATTTATTTATTATTTTTTCTTCTTTTGATTGGTTGAAACCTTTTTTTTTGAAATCTTAGCAGACTCATACATATAATAAGCACTACATTGTTGTTATTGAAGTTTTTACATCGGACCGCACGGAGTCCAGCACGGTTGCAGCTGTCAACTCTACTCTCTGATCAGACTCCTTCTCATTCTTCCTTCCTTATTCTTCTTTCCTTCTTCCTTCCTCCTTCGCTCTGATTTGTACTCTGGGTATTTTTCGTCGGGTTTCGCTTTGGGTCCTTAGTCCTCATATTACTATCTTACTAATCCTCTATTAATTCAGATTTACAGTCACTAATATATAAAGATACAAATATTGTTGTTATACGAATGTTATTAAACTCAGCACCGCACGGTCAGCAACAACAAATGTCGGTGCAGGAGCAACCCTGCCGTAATCCGCTTACCAAGTCTTTCTAGATTAAATCATCTTATACCAAAATTTAGACCTTATAAACGACAACTTCGATTTTTTAAGGGGGATCCGGTAGGCAGGTAATAAATCTATTTTATCGTCTCGTTAACGGATCCGTACTAAAAATATAAACGCTTTCAGACATAGCATTCTAGGCCTATCATTCGCTCGTGTTGGTGTGTGTGATGTGGTGATGTGTTAGATGTAGTGTGTGTGATGTGTTATGCATATTGAAACAGTAATTATGAGTACGTTTATTTTTTATATGTTTAATTTTATGTAATTATTAATTGCATATCATGTATTTGTATAATATTATTATATATAAATTCATATAGATATATTTTTAATTTATTATATTAATACTTTTAAATTATTTATTAATTTATATTTTATTTTATTTATTTATTTATTATTTTTTATTTAGTTATTTATTTTTTTTAATTGATATTTGTTTATAAAAACTACTTAATCATTTTTACTCATTAGTTGCACTTATATAATTTAATTTAATTTAATTTTATGTAATTTAATTTAATAACTATATATTTATTATAATTTATTTTTTAATTTAAATTTTATGTGTCTTCTCGTAAAGATGGGGAGATAGATTTTGAGTTGAAGCTCGATATGATTTCATACTGTAATTTAAAAAAGTCCCACGGCTATTCAAGGGGGTCGCTCGTTTTCTGGCTGCCAATATCCACACGGGACTAGGTAAAATAAAACGTTTATTTTATCAGTTAAATCATTGTTATTATTATTATATCATTATTATAATATATATATATGGATAATAAATAATTTATACTAATGCTTTTTATATTCTAATGTTATTTTTTTTTCCATATACTATATAATATTAGCTTTTTTTCAATGTTTTTATTATCAAAGCATAGGATTTTTCTAGATTAATATATTAAATATGAATTGAAATATATTATTTAAAAATATAAATAATATATTATTTCGGGCTGGGATGTCCAGCGGATAACAAGATACTTGTACTTAGGTTTCTACTTCCACTTGTTAGAGTTTTATCATTTTCCAAATAGCGAGAACAGGACTTGTAGTTGCATCATCCTTAAACCCGGGGTACTTGTAATTGTCACCCCTGTAATGAACCTTATTTTAGGCCCAATAACGCAAGATATTTTCTCTTAGTTCCATTGACTGAAAATATTTTTATCTTCAACTAAAGTATTTTAATAATCATAGCAAACTACCTTTTTCTTATAGTTTATCAATGTTTTACGTTACAATTCATGGTAGATTGTAGCCTGGCAGACTGGTGTTTTAGCTGAACCGAAGCTATTAATGGATTTACATTTGTATCATATAATCTAATTATATAATTTTTTATATAACTTAATGCGATATAAATTATTATTTATTAGTAGTTGTTCAGTCGGAATGACAAAACTCAAAAGTGACTGAAGGGATGTAATTTTAAATCAATAAAATATTGAAATAAAAATATATACTCAAGATTGTAAATGAAGAAGGATGAGGGTGAATGACTAAATTAAATATTTGCCTTTTGGAGTATCAACTTTTGATTCACTAATCCAGTGGTCCCCAGACCCCCGTCACTACTGAGTACTGACTACTGTGCTGTGATACTGTCAAGCTCATTATCACTGGGCTCATCAGCG